>JAVSCE010013523.1:0-168030 GCA_032199065.1 Smutsia gigantea | reverse complement strand
GGAATACTTTAAGAAGGATGGGTATTAGCTCTTCTTTAAATGTTTTGTAGAATTTGGCTGTGAAACCATCTGGTTCTGGATTTTGTTTCTTGGGAGTGTTTTGTTTTGATTACCAATTCAATTTTGTTACTGGTAGTTGGTGTGTTCAGATTTTCTGTTTCTTCCTGGGTCAGTCTTGGAAGGTTATGTTTTTCTAGAAAGTGTCCATTTCTTCTAAGTTGTCCAGTTTTTTGGCATATAATTTTTTGCAGAATTCTCTAATAATTTTTTGTATTTCTGTAATATCTGTTGTGACTATTCCTTTTTTGCTTCTGATTTCATGTATCTGTGTGCTCTTTTTCTTGATAATTCTGGCTAGAGACTTGTCTATTTTGTTTATTTTCTCAGTGAACCAGCTCTTGGTTTGATTCTTGACTGATTCTTTTTCTATTCTTTTATTCTTCTCTATTTTATTTATTTATGCTCTGATCTTTATTATTCCCCTCCTTCTACTAATTTAGGTTTCATTTGTTCTTCATTTCTAGTGTCCTTAGTTGTGAGCTTGGACTGTTTATTTGGGATTGGTCTTGTTTCTTGAGGTAAGCCTGTATTGCTATGTACTTCCCTCCTAGAACTGTTTTGTTGCATCCCACAAATTTTGGATTGTGGTATTTTTGTTTTCATTGCTTGATTTCTGTTTCAATTTGTTCATTGATCTATTGATTAGTTAGAAGCATGCTTAGCCCCCATGCTTTCATGGGCTCTTTTGTTTTCTTTGTGTAATTTATTTCTATTTTCATACCATTGTGGTCTGAGAAGTTGCTTGATACAATTTCAATCTTTTGAATTGGTTGAGTCTCTTTCCATGTCCTAATATGTAATCTATTCTTGAGAACATTCCAAATACACTTGAGAAAAATTTTTATCTTGCTGCTCTTAGGTGAAAAGTTCTGTAGCTGTTTGTTAAGTCAATCTGGTCTAATGTGTTGTTCATTGCCTCTGTTTCCTTACTTATTCTGTCTGGTTATCTATTGATGTGAGTGGTGTTAGTCTCCTAAATTGAAATGAGTTCCAGTCTATTTCTCTCTTTAATTTTGTTAGTATTTGTTTCATATATTTAGGTGCTCCTATGTTGGGTGAATAGATATTTATATTGGTTTTATCCTCTTGTTGGACTGATCCCTTTATCAAAATGTAATGTCCTTCTTTTCCTCTTGTTACTTTCTTTGTTTCGAAATCTATTTTGTCTCATATAAATACTGCTACTCCTGCTTTTTTCTCCCTGTTATTTGCATTAAATATCTTTTTTCTTAAATCTTTTTCCATCCCTTCAGTTTCATTCTGTGTATGTCTTTGGGTCTGAAATGAATTTCTTGTAGGCCACATATAGAAGGGTCTTGTTTCTTTATCCATTCTGTCATTCTATGTCTTTTTATTGGTGCATTCATTCCATTTAAATTTAGGTAATTATTGTTAGGTATGTACTTATTGCCATTTTATTAATTATTTTTTGATTGTTTTTGTAGTTTACTCTCTGTTCTTGTCTTCCCCTCATGCTTTTGTCTTGCTATTTGATAGTTTTCTTTAGTGCTGTGATTGGATTTCTCTTTTAAAATTTTTTGTGTATTTATTATGGGCCTTAGATTTGTGGTTACCATAAGGTTCTAGGATAGCTTCCTAACTATATAACAGTCTATAGTAAGTTTATGATTGCCCTATTTCAAGCACAATCTAAAAGTACTTTGTTTTTCTTCTTTCTCTTTCACACTTTAAGTATTAAATGTCATAATCTACATTTTTTGGGCATCCCTTGACTGATTTTGTGTATAGTTGGTTTTACTACTTTTGTTTTGTTTTTTAATTCTGTATTTGCTTGTAAGTAATTGGTCTACTACCTTTGCTGTGGGTTTATTTTCAATGCTGAACAGTATTTAGGTTTAAGAACATTTTCATCTACAGAAGACCCTTTAACATATCCTGTAATGCCAGTTAGGTGGTTATAAATTCTTTTATCCTTCATTTTCTGGGAAATGTTTAATCTCTTCTTCAAATTTGAATGATTATCTTGCTGGGTAGAGGATTCTTGGATGAAGGTCCTTCTGTTTCATTACATTAAATTTTTCATGCCATTGCTTCTGGTTGAAAAGTTTCTGTTGAGAAGTCTGCTGATAGCCTGATGGGATGTCCCTTATAAGTAATCTTTTGTCTCTCTCTGGCTTCTTTCAGTACTCTCTCTTTATCCTTAACCTTTGTCATTTTATTATTATGTCTTGGTGTTTTCTTTCTGGGGTTCCTTTTATTAGATGTTCTCTGTGCTTCCAGGACCTGGGTGTCTATTTTTGTCCCCAGATTGGGGAACTTTTCAACAGTTATTTTCTCAAAGAGACTTTCTATCCGTTTGTCTTTCTCTTCAACTCTGGTACCCTAGTATGTGAATATTGTTTCATTTAGAGTGCTCATTCTTTCATTTCTAGAGATTCTTTTTCCTTTCTGTTCCTCAGCTTCATTGTGTTTCTGTTCTCTAATTGCAATCTCATTGATTATCTCCTCTACTTGCAGCAATCTGTTAATCATTCCCTTCATTGTGTTTTATTTCAGTTACTTTATTCTTCAGCTTTGAGTGGCTCTTTTTTAACTTTTATATCTCTTTGTTGAAGTCCTCCCTGAGGTCTTCAATACTTTCCTGCAGATCAGTGAGCATATTTATGACTGTTACTTTGAAATCTTTCTTAAGAAGATTGGTGGTCTCCATTTCTTTTAGCCCTCTTTATGGTGTCTTATCCTGTTGTTTTGTTTGGAACATACTCCTCTGCCTCTTCATTTTGTTAGGGTTTTTGTGTTTCTTCCTTTGTATTAGATGCATCTGCTATGTTTTCTGGTCTAGAGAGCAATGGTTTTATGAAGAAGCCATCCTGTAGTGCCCAGCAGTTCAAGACTGTTTGTTCTCCAGTGCCTGATCCTTCTTTTTGGTGGAGCCCCAGTTGTTGGCAGTGGGCTATGGGCAAGGCCATCCTCTGCCTGCCCTGCAGCAATGGCAGCACTGCTGGCTAATGGGGTAGGTGGGGGAGTTAGTTACACAGCCTTGGGGAAGTTGTGCAGGTTCGGGGCATGTGGTCACAAAGAGGTGGTGAGTACCCTGGCTGTAGGGCACATGGGCATGCAGCTGTGGTGCAGGGTGTAGCACCAGGCTGGGCCACCAGAAAGGAGGAAGGACCACTTGGATCTGGCTCCTGCAGGTTGGAATGAGACAGCACCAATAAAGCTGGGAAAGTCTCCCTCTGCCCACCAGGCAGCCAAGTCTCAAGCTGCTGGACTGAGTGGGCTGGTGGGTGTGCTGGGAAGCACCACAGGGCTGAGCCACCAGTGAGGGGGATGGAGTGTCTGGGGCTCTCAAGAGTTTCTGACCTGTTAGACTGAAGGAGGGCTGGGGAAGCATCGTCCACCTGCCTTTTCTTTTTCAGAGAGAGCCCTGTCCAACCATCACCCCTCTGGCACACTTCCTGCTGCTGGGAAATCTTGCAATCTGGCTCCTATGTTTTGTGTCTCAGTGAAACTGGCAGAGCATGCCTGTCCTCCAGAAGTGGCTGGAGTCTTAACCTCCCAAAGTGTTCCAACTCTCCCTGGTGTCCAGCCTCATTAGTCACCAGAACTCAATGCAAAATGTGGACTCCTATTCCCAGAGCAGATCCCCAGGGCCAGATGTACAGAGTTCCTGAGCACCTCTCCCCACCTGGATCCATTCCTCTTCCTCCTGCCTGTGGGCTGGGATGGAGGAGGGGCTTGGGTCCAGGTCACTCATCGTTCTGCCATTTCACTCTTCTCTTCTCCACCAGATGTAGGTGGTCTCTTCTGCAGCTTTCAGGTCATTTTCAGGTTTAGTTATATTTCCTGTAGTTGTTTTCTAGGTGTGTGTGTGGGGGTAGGTTTCCACCTTGCCTTCTTACTCCACCATCTTATTTTTCCTCTCTGTCTTGGCTGTTTTATTTAAATATCCCTTTCATGAACTTTTAGTTTATCAAGAGAATATTTTAAATAGAGAACTGACTTTTCAAAAAATCATGAGTGTTTATACCATACCCGTTTAAACAAAAGACTTAAGGCAGACTCTAATAAAGAAATCATTATCTCAGGAAGAAAAGATAAGTGCATTTAAAAGGAGATTGTGGGCAAGGTGTCTCAAAACCCTGGCTGAGGAAAGAGCTACTTGAATGCAGTGGACACTTAACTCTTCATTTCCCCACAATTAATGCACATATAGAGCCATAAATCTCCTGTTGTGTTAAAGGAAGCTGTAAAGGATCATCAGAAGAGTCAGTTTTCTCAGCTCAAGCTCAGAACAACTTTTCTTTATTAAGATTAGATAAACCACACTGAAACTCAGAGTAATCAATATTTTAACAGAATTTTTTTTTCTAAAGTATGAGTATTTTTCCTTACAGTTTTTTGCCTTAAAAGAGTTGAAGAGAGAACTTCTGTTTTCTGGTATGGCTGTAAGAAGCTTAGAAGTCACCACTCCATCTTAACAGCACGTAAGAAACTGAAAAAACTGAAAATCCAATACCAATTCTTAGATCTGCCAGAGAAGACCTGTCAAAGAGCTCTGTCCCTAGACAGATAGGCAGAGAGAAAGAGAGAGAGCATCATGGCTTATCAGAGCTGAAGCCTCCATGGAAAGCAGTGCCAGGGTAGGCAAACCTGAATTGTAACTGATAAATTGCTGAATGTGTGGTGTGCACAAGTCTAAGAATTAAAATTTCCAGGGGAACGGAGTCTTAGAGGAGTTCCATAATTTTATGAGTTTTATTTCCATGAGATCTACCAGGTCCTCATAATAAATTTTGGAGAAAAATCACCTTGTGCTTCTAGCAGTGGGCACAGAAAGGAACCACTGCAAAATATCAGAGGATTCTGTTCTTAACAAGGCCTGCCCTCAGGAGAAACTAATTTATCAGAATCTAACCTGCTGGTTTGTGTTCACAGGAATGTTGGAATTATCACATCAGGAATTTTAAAACACTATGTTATTATGCCAAGGAATTTAACAGAAAGATTAGACAATATATAATAGCAGATGGATAATGTAAGCAGAGAGATGGAAATTTTAAGAAAGAATCAAGTGAAGTGCTACAGATAAAAAACAATGTAATGGGAATGAAGAATGTCTTTGATGGGCTCATTAGTAGATTGGGAATAGCTAAGGAAAGAGTCTCTGAGTTGGAAGATATGACCCTAGAGACATCCCAAAATGTAAAACAAGGAGAAAAAAGACTGAAAAAAAATCAGATAGACTATCCAAGAACTGTATAATAATTACAAAAGATGTAACATAAACATAATGGGACTATCAGAAGGACAATAAAAACAGAGAGAAAGAGAAATAATATTTGAAGCAATAATGACTGAGAATTTTCCCAAGTTAATGTCACATAAAACCACAGATTAAGGAAGCTCAGAGAACACCAGGCAGGATAAAAGCAAAAACTGCATCTAGGCATATCATATTGAAGCTTCAGAAAAATCAATAATAAAGAAAAAGTTTTGATAAAAGCCAGAGGGAAGTCTCCAGTCCGGGAAGATGGAGGCATGAGTAGGGCGGTGGAAATATCCCCCTAAAACCATATGTATTTGTAAAAATACAACAAATACAACTATTGCTAAAAGAGAGACCAGAAGATACAGTACAACAGCCAGGCTACAGCTACATCTGTGAGAACTCAGCACCTCACAAAGCGGTTAAGATACAAAGCCGCGACCTGGTGGGACCCGAGAACTCCCCACCTCAGCGCACTGGCGGGAGGAAAAGAATCAGAGTGGGGAGGGAGTGGAAGCACAGGACTGCTAAATAACCAGCCCTGGTGATCTGCATCGGGAGCACAGACACACATCGCATGGTGTACTGGAGATTAGAGAAACGGAAGGGCAGGATCCGAGATGGAGACTGTGAGCAGGTCCCCACAGCCAGCTCCCCAGGGACAAAAGAAAAGCAGGTGCTTTCTTAAAAGTCTTAAAGAGGCAAGGGCCCAACAGCAGAACAAAATCGGCCCAGTGCACTCAACCCAGCAGGCTGGGAATCTGGAGGAACTTCGGGCCCCCTAACCGGCTGCCAGGTAAAGCAGTCCCAAAGCCCCTCCCAGAGATAAGCAGCCTGCCATTCGTTCCCCCCGGCTGGCTGCGGTGGATCTGCCACAGCTGCGGAACAGCGGGAGAGGGGGCCCGTCCACAACAACTACACAGAATCCCCTCCTGTGGGCATGCAGCTAACTGGGAAGGGCCACAGAAGCCAGAGCAAGGGCTGGAAGGCACCAAGGGGTGCAGAATGCATCCGGCGTGGCTGCAAACCCCACAGAGCTCTAGGCTAGCCTGAGGGTGGCCCCCTCCACGGCAGTTTAGGGGATTATCCCAGAGACTGCCTCTCAGTGTGCGGGTAACCGGCACAGGCTGCAGAGAAGGCAAGGAGAACAACAAGCAGGAAGGGACTTTGTTCTCCCAGCTGACACACATGGCACCTGCCTGCGACAACTCTTATCGCCATGAAAAGACAGAAGAATATGGTGCAGTCAAGACTCACCCAGACAACCCCAGGGAGACGGCCAGGGGGGATAGATTTAAACAATCTTCCTCAAAAAGAATTCGGAATAAAAGTCATAACCATGCTGATGGATCTACAGAGAAATATGCAAGAGCTAAGGGAGGAAGTGAGGAGAGATATTACGGAAATGAAACAATTGATTGATGGGCTGAAGAGCAGACTGGACGAGGTGCAAGAGACTGTTAATGGAATAGAAATCAGAGAACAGGAGTACAGAGAAGCTGAGGCAGAGAGAGATAAAAGGATGTCTAGGAATGAAAGAATATTAAGAGAACTGTGTGACCAATTCAAATGGAACAATATTCACATTATAGAAGAAGAGAGAGAAAAAGGGATAGAAAGTGTCTTTGAAGACATAATTGAGGAGAACTTCCCCAAGCTGGGAAAGGAAATAGTTTCTCAGACCATGGAAGCCCACAGATCTCCCAACACAAGGGACCCAAGGAGGACAACACCAAGACAGATAATTATTAGAATGGCAAAGATGAAAGACAAGGACAGAGTACTAAAGGCAGCCAGAGAGAGAAAAAAGATCACCTACAAAGGAAAACCCATCAGGCTAACATCAGACTTCTCAACAGAAACCTTACAGGCCAGAAGAGAATGGCATGATATATTTAATGCAATGAAACAGAAGGGCCTTGAACCAAGAATACTGTATCCAGCACGATTATCATTTAAATATGATGGAGGTATTAAACAATTCCCAGATAAGTGAAAGTTGAGGGAATTTGCCTCCCACAAACCACCTCTACAGGATATCTTAAAGGGACTGCTCTAGATGGAAGCACTCCTAAGGCTAAAAAGATGTGATCAGAGAAAATAAACTCATAGCAAAAAAGCAGACCATCCAAATACTAACTAAAGGCAAAAACTAAAATCAGCTTTCCACAAAAACAGTCAAAGAAATGCAAAAGAGTACAGAATAAAACACGTAATATATAAAGAATGGAGGAGGAAGAATAAGAAGGGAGAGAAAGAATCATCAGACTGTGTATATAATAGCTTAGAAGAGAGTTAATTTAGTCTGTTAGATAGTAAAGAAGCTACCCTTGAACCTTTGGTAAGCATGAATCTAAAAGCTGGCAATGGCAGTAAGTACATATCTATGGATAATCACCCTAAATGTAAATGGACTGAATGCACCAATCAAAAGACACAGAGTAATAGAAGGGATAAAAAAGCAAGTCCCATCTATATGCTGCTTACAAGAGACTCACCTCAAACCCAAAGATATACACAGACTAAAAATGAAGGGATGGAAAAAGATATTTCATGCAAACAACAGGGAGAAAAAAAGCAGGAGTTGCAGTACTTGTATCAGACAAAATAGACTTCAAAACAAAGAAAGTAGCAAGATATAAAGAAGGACATTACATAATGATAAAGAGGTCAGTCCAACAAGAGGATATAACCATTATAAATATATATGTACCCAACACAGGAGCGCTGACTATGTGAAAAAAATACTAACATAATTAAAGGAGGAAATAGAAAACAATGCATTCATTTTAGGAGACTTCAACACACCACTCACTCCAAAGGACAGATAAACCAGACAGAAAATAGTAAAGACCCAGAGACTCTGAACAACACACTAGAACAGATGGACCTAAAAGACATCTACAGAACTCTACACCCAAAAGCAGCAGGATACACATTCTTCTCAAGTGCACATGGAACATTTTCCAGAATAGACCACATACTAGGCCACAAAAAGAACCTCAGTAAATTTAAAAAGGTTGAAATTCTACCAACCAACTTTGCAGATCACAAAGGTATAAAACTAGAAATAAATTATACAAGGAAAACAAAAAGGCTCACAAATACATGGAGGCTTAAGAACATGCTCCTAAATAATCAATGGATCAACAACCAAATTAAAACAGAGGTCAAGCAATACATGGAGAGACAAATGACAACAACAGCACAAAGCCCCAGCTTCGGTGGGACGCAGAAAAGGCAGTTCTAAGAGGAAAGTATATTGCAATCCAGGCCTATTTAAAGAAGGAAGAACAATCCCAAATGAATAGTCTAAAGTCACAATTATTGAAATCGGAAAAAGAAGAACAAATGAGTCCCAAAGTCACCAGAAGGAGGGACATAATAAAGATTAGAGAAGAAATAAATAAAATTGAGAAGAATAAAACAATAGAAAAAAATCAATGAAACCAAGAGCTGGTTCTTTGAAAAAAATAAACAAAATAGATAAACCCCTAGCCAGACTTATTAAGAGAAAAAGAGAGTCTACACACATAAACAGAATCAGAAATGAGAAAGGAAAAATCACGACGGACCCCACAGAAATACAAAGAATTATTAGAAAACACTGTGAAAATCGGTATGCTAACAAGCTGGAAAACCTACAAGAAATGGACAACTTCTTAGACAAATACAGCCTTCCAAGACTGACCAAGGAAGAAACAGAAAACCTAAGCAGACCAATTACCAGCAACAAAATTGAGTTAGTAATCAGAAAACTACCCAAGAACAAAACCCCTGGGCCATATGGATACCCCTCTGAATTTTATCAGACATATAGAGAAGAAATAATACCCATTTTCCTTAAAGTTTTCCAAAAAAAGAAGAGGAGGGAATACTTCCAAACTCTTTCTATGATGCCAGCATCACTCTTAATACCAAAACCAGGTGAAGACCCCACCAGAAAAGAAAATTACAGACCAATATCCCTGATGAACATAGATGCAAAAATACTCAACAAAATACTAGCAAACTGAATTCAAAAATACAATAAGAGGATCATACACCATGACTAAGTGGGATTCAACTCAGGGATGCAAGGGTGGTACAACATTCGAAAATCCATCAACATCATCCACCACATAAACAAAAAGAACAAAAACCACATGATCATCTCCATAGATGCTGAAAGAGCATTTGACAAAATTCAATATCCATTCATGATAAAAACTATTAACAAAATGGGTATAGAGGGCAAGTATCCCAACATAAAAAAGGCCATATATGAGAAACCAACAGCTAACATCATACTTAACAGTGAGAAGCTGAAAGCTTTTCACCTAAGATTGGGAATAAGACAGGGATGCCCACTCTCTCCACTGTTATTCAACATAGTACTGGAGGTTCTAGCCATGGCAATCGGACAAAACAAAGAAATACAAGGCATCCAGATTGGTAAAGAAGAATCAAACTGTCACTATTTGCAGATTACCTGATATTGTACATAAAAAAAACCTAAAGACTCCACTCCAAAACTACCAGAACTAATATCTGAATTCAGCAAAGTTGCATGATACAAAATCAATACACAGAAATCTGTTTCTTATACACTAATGATGAGCTAACAGAAGGAGAAATCAGGAAAACAATTCCATTCACAATTGCATGAAAAAGAATAAAATACCCAGGAATAAACCTAATGAAGGAAGTGAAAGACCTATATCCTGAAAACTGCAAGACAGTCTTAAGAGAAATTAAAGAGGACATTACCAAATGGAAATTCATCCCATGTTCTCAGCTAGGAAGAATAAATATTGTCAATATGTCTATACTACCTAAAGCAGTCTACAGATTCAATGCCATCCCTATCAAAATACCAACAGTATTCTTCAGTGAACTGGAACAAATAATTCTAAAATTTATATGGAACCACAAAAGACCCTGAATAGCCAAAGCAATCCTGAGAAGGAAGAATAAAACAGGGGGAATTATGCTGCCAGACTTCAAGCTCTACTACAAAGCCACAGTAATCAAGACAATTTGGCACTGGCACAATAACAGACCTACAGACCAGTGGAATAGAATAGAGAGTCCAGACATTAACCCAAACATATATGGTCAATTAATATACAATAAAGGAGTCATGGATATACAATGTGGAAATGACAGCCTCTTCAACAGGTGGTGTTGGCAAAACTGGACAGCTACATGTAAAAGAATGAAACTGGACTACTGTCTAACCCCATACACAAAAGTAAACTCAAAATGGATCAAAGACCTGAATGTAAGTCATGAAACCATAAAACTCTTAGAAAAAAACATAGGCAAAAATCTCTTGGACATAAACATGAATGACTTCTTCATGAACATATCTCCCTGGGCAAGGGAAACATAAGAAAAAATGAACAAGTGGGACTATATCAAGCTTAAAATCTTCTTTACAGCAAAGGACACCATAAGTAGAAGAAAAAGACATCCTACAGTATGGGAGGATATATTCATAAGTGACATATCAGATAAGGGGTTGACATCCAAAGTATATAAAGAACTCATGTGCCTCAACAAACAAAGAGCAAATAATCCAATTAAGAAATGGGCAGAGGACATGAATAGACACTTCTCCAAAGAAGAAATTCAGATGGCCAACAGGCACATGAAAAGATGTTCCACATCGCTAATCATGAGAGAAATGCAAATTAAAACCACAATGAGATATCACCTCACACCAGTAAGGATGGCCAACATCCAAAACACAAACAACAACAAATGCTGGCAAGTATGTGGAGAAAGGGGAACCATTCTACATTGCTGGTGGGAGTGCAAATTAATTCAACCATTGTGGAAAGCAGTATGGAGGTTCCTCAAAAAACTCAAAATAGAAATACCATTTGACCCAGGAATTCCACTCCTAGGAATTTACCCTAAGAATGCTGTAGCCCAGTTTGAAAAAGACACATGCCCCCACTGTTTATCGCAGCACTATTTACAATAACCAAGAAATGGAAGCAACCTAAGTGTCCATCAGTAGATGAATGGATAAAGAAGTGGTACATATACACAATGGAATATTATTCAGCCATAAGAAGAAAACAAATCGAGACATTTGCAACCACATGGATGGAGCTAGAGGGTATTATCCTCAGTAAAATAAGCCAGGCAGAAAAAGAAAAGTATCAAATGACTTCACTCATATGTGGAGTATAAGAACAAAGAAAAAAAAAAACTGAAGGACCAAAACAGCAGCATACTCACAGAACCCAAGAACGGACTAACAGTAACCAAAGGGAAAGGAACTGGGGAAGATGGGTGGGAAGGGAGGGAGAAGGGGGAAAAAGGGGCATTACGATTAGCAGACATAATGTGGGGGGGGGCACGGGGAGGGCTGTACAACTCAGAGAAGACAAGTAGTGATCCTATATCCTCTCAGTACGCTGATGGACAGTGACTGTAATGGGGTATATCGGGGGAGACTTGATTATTTGGGGAGTCTAGTAACCATAATGTTGCACCCATAATTATAGATTAATGATACCAAAGTAATAAAAAAAAAGAAAAAAAATAGCCAGAGGGGAAAAACACCTTACCTCTAGAATAGCAAAGATAAAAATTACCCCTGATGTTTCCTCAGAAGTTACACAAGCAAAAAAGAAAGTGGAGTGAAATATTTAGGGTGTTGAAAGGAAAAATCCCCGCCACCCTAGAATTCTATAAACTGCTAAATTATCCTTCAAATGTTAAGGAAAATTAAAGACTTTCTTAGATACACAAAAATTCAGAGAATTTGTTGCCAGTAATGTCATAAGAAATATCAAATAAAGGTCTTTAGAAAGAAGGAAAATGATATAGTTCAGAAAGTTGGATCTACATAGAAAAAGGAAAAATCATCAGGGAATGCACAAGTGAAGATAAAAGAAACATTTTTATTTTTATGATCCTTAATCACAGGACACACACACTATGTTCAAAATTATAATAGCAATAAGGCATTCTATTATGTAGAATTGTGTTGTGTGTGTGTGTGTGTGTGTGTGTGTGTGTGTGTGTGTGTGTATGTATTGAATTAGGAATATTTTGTTATGAGGTGCTTACTCTACCCATAAAGCAATTTAGTGGTATTTGAAAGTGTGTTTGGATTAGTTGTAAATGTATATTGCAAACTCTAGGGCAACTATTAATAAACTAAAAAAAAAGAAAAAGAAATATAGTTGATATGCCAAGAGAGGAGAGATGTCTCAACCTAAACCAAAAACCAGAAAGAATGGAAGACAAATATAGTAAAAATGAACAAAGGAAACAGAGAGAGAACAGTAACAAATATGGTAGATATTAATTCAGATATACTAATAATCACTTCAAACATTTATGGTCTAAATACATCAATTAAAAGATATTGTCAGAGAGGACTACCCAGAAGAGACCTGAGTATATGTTATCTATAAGAAATCCACTTTAAATATAAATAAATATTTAGATTAAAAGTAAAGGTATCTAGAAAGATATACTATGAGAGCACTAATCAAAAGAAAGCAGAAGTAGATGCATTAATTTCAGACAGAGCAGACTTTAGGGAAAGTTATCAGGGATAAAGAGGGGCATTATAATTATAAAGTAGTCAATACTCCAAGAAGTCATAATTTGACTAACAACAGAGCATCAAAATATGTGAGGCAAAAAAACAATAGAACTGTTGATGCAACTACTATGGAAAGCAGGAGGTTCCTCAAAACACAAAAAAATAAATACCATATAACCCAGTAACTGCACTTCTAGGAGTTTACCCAAAGAAAACATAATCCCTGATTTGAAAAAATATATGCACCCTCTGTTTATCGCTGCACTGTTTACAATAGCCAACATATGGAAGCAACCGCAGTGTGTCCACCAGTAGATGAATGGATAAAGAAGAGGTGCTACATATACACGATTAAATATTATTCAGCCATAAAAAATAGAGAAATCCTGCCATTTGTGACAACATGGATGGACCTAAGGGGTATTATACTAAGTGAAATAAGCCAGGCAGAGAAAGACAAATACCAGGTGATTTCACTTACTTGTGGAATCTAAAAACAAAACAAAACAGAATGAACAAAACAGCAGTAGACTCATAGACACTGAGAAGTGACTGGTGGTTACCATGGGGGAGGGCTTGGGAGATTGGGTGGGAAGTGGGAGGGGTAACAAAAATATCAATCCTAATATAATTCAGTCATGGGGATAGAAGTGCAGCATAGAGAATTTAGTCAGCGGTTCTGTAACATCTTTCTATATTGACAGATAGTAACTGCACTAGTTGGCGTGTGGATTTAATAATGTGTGTAACTGTTGAATCACTGTGTTATATACTTACAACCAATGTAATATTTTATATCAACTATACTTCAATCAAAAAAACTAATAGAACTGCAAGGAAAAACAGATGAATCACTATTATAGCTGGAAAGTTAACACCCCTTTACTAGAAATGGGCCAATCCACTAGGCAGAAAATCAGTAAGGACACAGTTGAACTCAAAAGCACCATCAATCAGCTGGATATAAGTGATATCTATAGACTACTTCACCCAATAACAGACTATCACCCATTCTCCTTGAACTCAAGTAGAATATTCATCAAGATAGATCACATTCTGGGCCAAAAATCATGCCTTAGCAAATGTAAAAGAATAGAAATCATACAATGTCTGCTTTTAGATCACAGTGGAATTAAACTACAAATCAATAAGAAAAAAACACCTGAAATATACCTAAATACATGGAGATAAACAGCACATTTCTAAATTTATAGCATTTATGTGTGTATTAGAGAGGAAGAATGATCTAAAATCAATAATCTAATCTTCCACCTTAGGAAACCAGAAAAAGGAGAGCAAAGGCTGCATACTGCATGCTTCTCACTCTATGACATTCTGGGAAAGGAAAATTAGAGAGACAGTGAAAAGATCAGCAGTTGCCAGGAGTTAGGGAGGGGGGAAGGGATGAACAGGCAGAGCACAGAGAATTTTTAGGGCAGCAAAACTACTCCATGTGACACTGTAATACTCCATTAAATGTCCAAACCCAGAGAATGTACACCACCAAGAGTGAGCCCTATGGTTTCTGGGTGATGATGACATGTCAATGCAGGTTCATTAATTGTAACAAATGTGTCATCTGGTGATGCATGTTGATAGTGAGGGAGGCTGTGAATGTAATGGGGACAGGGCATATATGGGAACTTTCTCTAATCAATTTTGCTGTGAAGCTAAAACTGTTCTAAAAAAAAATAAAGTTTATTTATTTAAGAAAAGAGGTGAGAACCCAGTGCTAACTATGTTATACTACTACCAGGATCGTGTGTGTGTTTGCACTTTGTTTTTTTTTAAATATAATTTATTTTATTATCATTAATTTACAATTACATGTGCAATATTACGATTATTAAACTACCCCTTCATCAGGTCCCCCCCCAAAAACCCCATTACAGTCACTGTCCATCAGCGTAGTGAGATGCTATAGAATCACTACTTGTCTTATCTGAGTTGTACTGCCCTCCCCGTGCCCCCCCAACATTACATCTGCTAAACGTAATGCCCCTTATTCCCTCTTATCCCTCCCTTCCCGCCCATTTTCCCCAGTCCCTTTCCCTTTGGTAACTATTAGTCCGTTCTTGGGTTCTGTGAGTCTGCTGCTGTTTTGTTCTTTCAGTTTTTTTCTTTGTTCTTATACTCTACATATGAGTGAAATCATTTGATACTTGTCTTTTTTGGCTTGGCTTATTTCACTGAGCATAATACCCTCTAGCTCCATCCATGTTGTTGCAAATGGTAGGATTTGTTTTCTTCTTATGGCTGAATAATATTCCATTCTGTATATGTACTACATCTTCTTTATCCATTCATCTACTGATGGACACTTAGGTTGCTTCCATTTCTTGGCTATTGTAAATAGTGCTGCAGTAAACATAGGGGTGCATCTGTCCTTTTCAAATTGGGCTGCTGCATTCTAGGGTAAATTCCTAGGAGTGGAATTCCTGGGTCAAATGGTATTTCTATTTTGAGTCTTTTGAGGAACCTCCACACTGCTTTCCACAATGGTTGAACTAATTTGCAGTCCCACCAGCAGTGTAGGAGGGTTCCCTTTTCTCCACATCCTCGCCAACATTTGTTGTTGTTTGTGTTTTGGAAGTTGGCCATCCTCACTGGTGTGAGGTGATATCTCATTGTGGTTTTAATCTGCATTTCTCTGATGATTAGCGATGTGGAGCATCTTTTCATGTGCCTGTTGGCCATCTGAATTTCTTCTTTGAGAAGTGTCTATTCATGTCCTCTGCCCATTTCTTAATTGGATTATTTGCTTTCTGTTTGTTAAGGTGCATGAGTTCTTTATATATTTTGGATGTCAACCCTTTATCAGATACGTTTTTTATGAATATATTCTCCTATACTGTAGGATGTCTTTTTGTTCTACTGATGGTGTCCTTTGCTGTACAGAAGCTTTGCAGCTTGATATAGTCCCACTTGTTCATTTTTGCTTTGTTTCCCTTGCCCGGGGAGATATGTTCATGAAGAAGTGCTCATGTTTATGTCCAAGAGATTTTTGCCTATGTTTTGTTCTAAGAGTTTTATGGTTTCATGACTTACATTCAAGTCTTTGATCCACCTTGAGTTTACCTTTGTGTATGGGGCTAGACAGTAGTCCAGTTTCATTCTCTTACATGTAGCTGTCCAGTTTTTCCAACACCAGCTGCTGAAGAGGCTGTCATCTCCCCATTGTATATCCAAGGCACTTTTATCAAATATTAATTGACTGTATATGTTTGGGTTAATGTTTGGATTTTCTATTCTGTTCCACTGGTCTGTGGGTCTGTTTTTGTGCCAATACCAAATTGTCTTGATTACTGTGGCTTTGTAGTAGAGCTTGAAGTCAGGGAGTGTAATTCCCCCTGTTTTATTCCTCCTTCTCAGGATTGATTTGGCTATTCGGGGTCTTTTGTGGTTCCATATGAATTTTAGAATTATTTGTTCCAGTTCATTGAAGAAAGCTGTTGGTAGTTTGATAGGGATTGCATTGAATCTGTAGATTGCTTTAGGTAGTATAGCCATTTTGACAATATTTATTCTTCCTAGACAAGAGCATGGGATGCATTTCCATTTGTTAGTGTCCTCTTTAATTTCTCTTAGGAGTGTCTTGTAGTTTTCAGAGTACAGGTCTTTCACTTCCTTCGTTAGGTTTATTCCTAGGTATTTTATTCTTTTTGATGCAATTGTGAATGGAATTGTTTTTCTGATTTCTCTTTCTGTTAGTTCATCATTAGTGTATAGGAAAGCAACAGATTTCTGTGTGTTAATTTTGTATCCTGCAGCTTTGCTGAATTCAGATATTAGTTCTAGTAGTTTTGGAATGGAATCTTTAGGGTTTTTTATGTACAGTATCATGTCATCTGCAAATAGTGACAATTTGACTTCTTCTTTACCAATCTGGATGCCTTGTATGTCTTTGTTTTGTCTGATTGCTGTGGCTAGGACCTCCAGTACTATGTTGAATAACAGTGGAGAGAGTGGGCATCCCTGTCTTGTTCCCGATCTTAGATGAAAAGCTTTCAGCTTCTCGCCGTTAAGTATGATGTTAGCTGTGGGTTTGTCATATATAGCCTTTATGATGTTGAGGTACTTGCCCTCTATACCCATTTTGTTGAGAGTTTTAATCAGGAATGGATGCTGAATTTTGTCAAATGCTTTTTCAGCATCTATGGAGATGATCATGTGGTTTTTGTTCTTCTTTTTGTTGATGTGGTGGATGATGTTGATGGATTTTCGAATGTTGTACCATCCTTGCATCCCTGGGATGAATCCCACTTGATCATGGTGTATGATCCTCTTGATGTATTTTTGAATTCGGTTTGCTAATATTTTGTTGAGTATTTTTGCATCTACGTTCATCAGGGATATTGGTCTGTAATTTTCTTTTTTGGTGAGGTCTTTGCCCGGTTTTGGTATTAGAGTGATGCTGGCTTCATAGAATGAGTTTGGAAGTATTCCCTCCTCTTCTATTTTTTGGAAAACTTTAAGGAGAATCGGTGTTATTTCTTCTCTATATGTCTGGTAGAATTCAGAGGTGAATCCATCAGGCCCAGGGGTTTTGTTCTTGGGTAGTTTTTTGATTACCAATTCGATTTCGTCACTGGTGATTGGTCTGTTTAGTTTTTCTGTTTCTTGCTTGGTCAGTCTTGGAAGGTTGTATTTTTCTAAGAAGTTGTCCATTTCTTCTATATTTTCCAGCTTGTTAGCATATAGATTCTCATAATATTCTCTTATGATTCTTTGTATTTCTGTGGGGTCCGTCGTGATTTTTCCTTTCTCATTTCTGATTGTGTTTATGTGTGTAGATTCTCTTTTTCTCTTAATGAGTCTGGCTAGGGGTTTATCTATTTTGTTTATTTTTTCAAAGAACCAGCTCTTGGTTTTATTGATTTTTTCTACTGTTTTATTCTCAATTTTATTTATTTCTTCTCTGATCTTTATTATGTCCCTCCTTCTGGTGACTTTGGGCCTCATTTGTTCTTCTTTTTCCAATTTCAGGAATTGTGTCTTTAGACTATTCTTTTGGGAATGTTCTTCCTTCTTTAAATAGGCCTGGATTGCAATATACTTTTCTCTTAGAACTGCCTTTGCTGCGTTCCACAGAAGTTGTGGCTTTGTGTTGTTGTTGTCATTAGTTGCCATATATTCTTTGATTTCTGTTTTGATTTGGTCGTTAACCCATTGATTAATTAGGAGAGTGTTGTTAAGTCTCCATGTATTTGTGAGCCTTTTTGATTTCGTTCTAAAATTTATTTCTAGTTTTATACCTTGGTGATTTGAGTAGTTGGTTGGTAGGATTTCAATATTTTTGAAATTACTGAGGTTCTTTTTGTGGCCTAGTATGTGGTCTATTCTGGAAAATGTTCCATGTGCACTTGAGAAGAATGTGTATCCTGTTGCTTTTGGGTGTAGAGTTCTGTAGATGTCTGTTAGGTCCATCTGTTCTAGTGTGTTGTTCAGTGCCTCTGTGTCTTTACTTATTTTCTGTCTGGTTGATCTGTCCTCTGGAGTGAGTGGTGTGTTGAAGTCTCCTAAGATGAATGCATTGCTGTGTATTTCCTCCTTTAATTCTGTTAGTATTTGTCTCACATATGCTGGCGCTCCTGTGTTGGGTGCATATATATTTATAATGGTTATATCTTCTTGTTGGACTGACCCCTTTATCATTATGTAATGTCCTTCTTTATCTTTTGCTACTTTCTTCGTTTTGAAGTCTATTTTGTCTGATACAAGTACTGCAACACCTGCTTTTTTCTCTTTGTTGTTTGCATGAAATATCTTTTTCCATCCCTTCACTTTTAGTCTGTGTATATCTTTGGATTTGAGGTGAGTTTCTTGTAGGCAGCATATAGATGGGTCTTGCTTTTTTATCCATTCTGTTACTCTGTGTCTTTTGATTGGTGCATTCAGTCCATTTACATTTAGGGTGATTATTGATAGGTATGTACTTATTGCCATTGCTGGCTTTAGATTCGTGGTTACCAAGGGTTCAAGGGTTGCTTCTTTACTATCTAACAATCTAACTTAACTTTCTTGTTAAGTTATTGTAAACACAGTCTGATGTTTCTTTTTTTCTCTCCCTTCTTATTCCTCCTCCTCCATTCTTTCTATAATAGGTGTTTTATTCTTTGCCTTTAGTTGGTATTTGGATGGTCTGCTTTCTTTGCTATGATTTTATTTTCTCTGGTGACATCTTTTTAGCCTTAGGTGTGCTTCCATCTAGAGCAGTCCATTTAAGATATCCTGTAGTGGTGGTTTATGAGAGGCAAACTCTCTTAACTTTCGTTTATCTGGAAATTGTTTAATCCCTCCATCATATTTAAATGATAATCGTGCTGGATACAATATTCTTGGTTCGAGGCCCTTCTGTTTCATAACGTTAAATATATCATGCCATTCTTTCTGGCCTGTAAGGTTTCTGTTGAGAAGTCTGATGATAGTCTGATGGGTTTTCCTTTGTAGGTGATCTTTTTTCTCTCTCTAGCTGCCTTTAATACCCTGTCTTTATCTTTGATCTTTGCCATCTTAATTATTATGTGTCTTGGTGTTGTCTTCCTTGGGTCCCTTGTGTTGGGAGATCTATGAGCTTCGGTGGACTGCGAGACTACTTCCTTCCCCAGCGAGGGAAAGTTTTCAGCAATTATTTCTTCAAAGACACTTTCTATCCCTTTTTCTCTCTCTTCTTCCTCTGGTACTCCTATAATGCGAATATTGTTCCGTTTGGATTGGTCACACAGTTCTCTTAATATTCTTTCATTCCTAGAAATCCTTTTATCTCTCTCTGCCTCAGCTGCTCTGTACTCCTGTTCTCTGTTTTCTATTCCATTAACAGTCTCTCGCATCTCATCCATTCTGCTGTTAAGCCCGTCGATCGCTTGTCTGATTTCTGTATTGTCTTTCCTCAGTTCCCTCACTTCCTCCCTCAGCTCTTGCACATTTCTCTGTAGGTCCATCAGCATGGTTATGACTTTTATTCTAAATTCTTTTTCAGGGAGGCTGTGCATTTCCATCCCTTCAGACTCCCTCTCTGGGGTTGTCTGGTTGATTTTGGTCTGAACCATATTCCTCTGTCTTTTCATGACTGTATAATTTGGTCACTGATAGTTGCCACGTATGTCAGCTGGGCTCTTTAAGACTTTAAAAAGAGAAGAAAAAAAAAAAAAAGAAAGAGAAAAAAGAAAAAAAAGAAAGAAAAGAAAAAACAAAAACAAAACAAAAAACAAAACAAAACAAAAAAAACAAAAAAATGCCCACCGTACGTAGATTCTGTGGGAATGCTCTAGGTGGCGCTATTGCCCCACTATTCAACAGCTGTGACTGTGCCGCTCCGCAGGGCCCTTTATCGCTCTGGCAGGGGTGGGAACGAATAGGAGGCTGCTGATCTCAGTGAGAAGTGTTAAGTATGGCTACGCTTCCTCAGTCGCCAGCTAAGGCGTCTGAAACTCCCCAGGACTCCCAGCCTGCTGGGCTGAGTGTGCTGGGGCGATCCGGCTCCTCCGCTGGGCTCCTGTCTCTTTAAGACCGCTGAAGAAAGCGCGCGCTTTTTTTTTTTTCCTTCCCGGGAGCCGGCTGCAAGCACCCTGGCGCGTTCCCCGCTCAGATCCTGCCCCTCTGTCTCTCCAATCTCCGCTGCACTGCGCAATGTGGGTCAGCGCTCCCCGCGCAGATCACCGGGGCTGGCTACTTCGCGGGGTGCACTTCCACTCCCTCCCGGCTCTGAATCCTCTCCTCCCGCCGGTGCGCTGGGGTGGGGGAGGGCTCGGGTCCCGCCGGGTCGCGGCTCCGTATCTTACCCGCCTCTTGGGGTGCCGAGTCCTCTCGGGTGTAGCTGCACGCTGTGCGCTTTCCTGTGTATTCTCGTCTCTCTTTTAGGAATAGATGTATTTTCGGTGTTTTCGTAGATAAATATAGTGTTGGGAGGAGATTTCTGCCGCCCTGCTCACACCGCCATCTTCCCGGAAGTCGGATAATTTTTATGAGAAAAGAAAATTAGGTAATGGAAGGCCTCAGTGTTGGAGCAAATGAAAATCTTAAATCTAAGAAGAAATGGTCCGGGCAGACAGCAGCCTGCATTGCAGTTGTTACATCATTATAACTTTGGGTATTTTATTTTACCTTTTTTAGGCAGGGACAGGAGTTTTCAATTGTTCTCAATTAGGCTAATCCCTTCCTCCTCATTGTATGTATATGTTTTCACCTAACAGTCTCTCTGTAAGTTCAGTTCACCCACCAGCCCTGCAAGGGGTCCCCAGAGGCACTGACCCCTGGTGGGTCTTGGAATGTGGGAAGGTGGGCTGAGAAACCGTGCTCCCACCCCCAGGCACTGCCCCCAGGGTCCTGGAATGTGGGCCTTCAGGCATGTGCAGCCCTGGGAACTCAGCCAGGAATCCAGCCCTGGGATCATCAACTCGACTGGTGCAAAGAGAAGAGGTTGAAGGGAATTATAAGAGCAGAGCAGAGAGTCCAGGGTAGAGGGACAGGCTGGAAGGGTGGAAACTGAAAAGTAAAATGGACTCAATACCTACTATTTCTACCCAAGTGGGGGTAAGGCTGGCCTTCTCAAAGGCCTGATTCACCTGCTGAGTGAGGTGGTGCTGGCCAAGGGACGCTGGTCCAACTAGGGGGGCATGCAGAGGAGGAACAGGGAACTAACACTGGCTGTGCAGAGGGTCCCGCGCCCACCACCACACTCGTGGGGGGCACTTCAATAGCTGAGGAAACCAAGGGGCAAGACGATGAGGGAACTGGCCAGAGTCGCTCAGTTAAAAAGCGGCCAATCTGGATTTCAAGACCCTTCTTCCTATGCTCTTTCCTTTCACTCAGCTGACACCAGACCTTACATGAGAAATTTAGGGGTTCACAGTGGATACTGAAATGGCCAGAAACTATGCAGAAAATTGACAGATTTGGTTATATACAAAATACGTTAAATATTTTATGACTTGCTTGTTAAAATCACCAAGACTGACATAGTTATATAAACAATATGTATCAGCTTGTATATATATTATATATCATAGAAACATATGTTACGATTTGCATGTTTTGTATTTATACATGTTTGAAATTTATTTATGTATGATACATATATGGCCCCCGATTTATTTTGAAGAACGTCAAACCTACAGGAGCACCCGAATTTAAAAATGAGCACAGGTTACAAATAGGCAATTAATGAAAGAAAAACTGTGAATGACCAATCTTAAGAAAAGTTTGATCTAAATGATGATCAGAGAAATGCAAATAGAAATGAGATAAATTTCCACCCACTATCTTAGCAAGGCTTAAATTTCACCCCCCAAGGTAGGGAGGAAGTCGGGCTGGCGAGGTCGATGTCTGGCACACACTGTTATTCTTTGTAGAAGTGCCTCTGCCCACTGAACCCCAGTGAGATTACCAACTAGACTTGGCATGTCATTTGCCACCCAGGAGAAGAGAATACTGTAATTCAGTATTGATGGAAGGATAAAATCAAATAATAACATTTTTGGTGGGGAGGCATTTTAAACAGCATCAACTGAGTTTTTTAAGTGTGGGAGGCAGAAATGGTTGGTTGCCCCCTCCCAGTACCTCACCTCCTCTTCTTTCCATAATTAGAGAATTTTCATCTGGGCACTTGATGACTCAGATTAAAGACTGCATTTCCCAGCCTTCCTTGCAGTTAGGCATGGTCATGAGACTAACTTTTGGCCGTGGGTTGTAGGCAGAGGAGTCCTGTCACCAGTTGGCCCTCTGGGTGCCCTTCCTCGCTCTGACTGTGTGGAGCATTGATGTGATGGCGGGAGCTCCAACTGGGCCCAGGAGGCTGAGAGTTACCTCTCGGCAGAGGGAACTGTGGGCTGGAGCAAGTCTGGAGGGTTTTGTGGAACAGACTGCTGGGCCAGCCTCAGACGGTCTACTTCAGAACTTATTTGTGAGAGAAATAAATGTCTATTTTGTTTAAACTGCAGTGATTTGGGGCTTCCTGTGCCCCTCAATGAGGACCTGACACTGACCCAGCAATTCCACCAGTAGATCAGAGAAACGGCTGGACAAGTGGGGTGATGCCCCATTACATCACAGGCTCTAAGAGCACAGCCCACCCCATCCATCCATATGAGGGGGAGCATCTTACCCAGTGGTGGTGGGCCGTTTAGAGGACACCTCACAGACGAGTCCTGTTTGTCCGCAAACAGATGTGGGTCTTGGAGATGTGAACTACAAAGAAGGAAACCAGTATTTTATGGATGTAAATAACGAGGACATTGCCCAGATGGCACAGTACAAGGTAGACTTCAACTGAGACCCGTCCAAGCCAGCTAGCTATGTGTCCCCGAGTAAGCTGCTCACTCAGCCACGGTCTCCCTTATCAGGAACCTGTTATCAGGGCCACTGTGAACACAGGACATTATATATGTAATGAACCTTGTACACAGGTGACTAATAAATAGCGGGACAAATAGGAGAATTCCACATTTATAAATATCTTTTAAGGAATGTTTCAAAATAACTAGTGAGTGATGTCCACTTCTAAGAAATTTAATGATATATTTTAAGTACATCAGTATTATTCTGGAGCAGTGGTTTTCAACTGGAGGCAGTTATGTTCTCTAGGGGACATTGGGCAATGTCTGGAGATATCTATTGGCTGTCACAACATGGGGGTTCCTCCTATCTAGTAGGTAGGGGCCAGGGGCACTGCTAAACATCCACAGGCCCCTCGGCACCACCACGAGTTAGGGGGTCAGAATGTTAGTGGCGCTGGGCTGGAAGCCCTGCCCCCAGGACAATGGCTGTCCCAGGGATGCATGTGGTACTGGTCCCGCTGCCTTTCTCTGTCCCTTCCTCCCTCCCTCTCTCTCCTCCTCCTCCTCCCTCCTCCCTCCCTGCTCTTTTTATTCCATACCTGGCCCATACAAAATCCTGTAGGTTCTACCTTTGACCAGAATTTAAACAACTCTGAACACCCCTCTGTCATCACGCTGATCCAAGCTGCCATGGCCTCTCCCCAAAGTCCTGGCATCTGCATGGCCATCTCAACAGCAGGCAGGTGACCTTGTTTAGGACATGCCATGTCTCTGCTGGGCTCAGAGTCCTCGGGCACCCTTCCATCTCATTCAGAGCACCAGCCACAGTCCTCACGATGACCCGCTGGCCCTAACAGCCTTCTCTTTCTTCCTCATGGATCTGATGTCCAACCCTCTCCCTCCAGCTCCATGTCCCGGCCGCTCTGACCTGCCTGCAGCCCACCGAGCCTGCTGGGAAAGCCTCTACCCTGGGGCCCTTGCACTCACTGTCTGGCTCCTTTGATCCTTCTTCCTTGGGAAAACTGCGTGGCTGCTCCCGACCTCATTCCAGTGCTCATGGAGACCTCACCTTTGCACATGTCCTGTTTGAAATGGAACCCCTGCACCCCTCAGACCTCATTCTGTCTCCTCCCCACTCTCTCTGCTCTGTGTAACATTTATCCACTCTGGGACACTTAATGTTTTTGTGGTCTTTTTGCTGGCTGTCTCTCTCCCTGCTCTGTCCCTAGTTCAGGGCTGGTGCTTAGGGATTTAATTCTTATCTGCTGAATGATACATGATCGGCAGCATTGTTTTGTTTGTTTTTGTTTTTCTTTAAGAAAGGAGGAAAGCTGTTAAAAAAACATAGAATTGTTTTCTACAGCAAAGTACGTAGACACTCTCCAAGCCCTCTGCAAAATCCCACAGAAGCAACCACATCTCCTTATCTCATTCCAGGCAGTCGGACCTGCTCAGCTTGCACCTCTTTAAAAGTGAACTACGTAACTCTGCTAGGCCAGCGGCAGAATGAACATGGGATCTGGCCTGTGCCTACCTCCTTCAGTATTGCTTCCTGTGTATGAATAAGGCCTTTGACAGTCTTAAGGCAATTTTTAGGAGTGGTTGAAATCTGGTATGCAGACATTTTCCTGGTTAAATTTAGTTTCTGAAAGTGCTGGAAAATTAAAAATTTTTAAACAAATGTGCCGAGTGAATTCTACCAGGCGCTGGGCTGTGCTGGGACAGCCTCTCCCCACCACAAACCCTGCCTGTATTTCAAGGGGAGACACATTCAGTTAACCAAACATATTCACACAGGCGTGGTAAGCAGGACTAGTTCCAGCTCTAAGTGCCGGGGAGACACTGGGAAGGAAACATGAAGACCCGCCTTCATGGGCTCACACTCCTTCCCTTGCTGAATGATGGACTGGGCTGACAAAGGCGTGGTCTAATTCAAGGGGTACAGAACTAATTTAAAACATCCTCCCTAACGCTAGAGAAGTTTTCAGTTACTAGAGGAGATAACAAAATAATGGTGAATGAAATGAGCCAGTTAGTAATCACCAGGAGTAAACTGCTTGGAAGGCCTGGGAGGATGGTGGAAAATGCAAAGGCGCTCAGAAGGTGCTCGCCGGAGGCAGGCCTGGAGGAGGTCCGCAGGCTTTGCTGGAGAGGCGCCCAGTGGGTGGTGGGATGTGTGCCCAGGCCATAGGGCCTCTCACCAGGACAGTGGCAACGCCAACCTTTCCCGACTCAAAGCTTTCTTGAGCAACTACTGTGTGCTAGACACTCTTACCAGATTCGGCAGTGAGCAGAACAGGGACAGTCCCCAGGCGCAGGCCCACGTGTGGATGAGCGAAGAGATGTCTTCTGCAGTGGTGAGAAAATAAGAGCAGGATCGGCCCTAGGGGCAAGAGGGAAGGAGAGCGACTGCAAAAGGGTGGTGATGAAGCGCACGCAAAGGCACGCGGGCTGGGCTTGGACAGCAGGAATCGGGGGCAGGGAAGGCAGGTCTCTGGGCAGGGCCGGCGCGTTTCTGAAGGCCCGTGAGAGAGGACCCCCGCGCAAGTAAGGAGACGAGGCCGTGTGCGCCCGCCAGGCCGGCCACCGCCCGACCCCCTTCCTGGGAGCCGCCGGCAACCGGCCCTTGGCAGACCGCCCACCGACCTCCAGCTGAAGCCCCGAACTCCGCACCAACATTGACTCCAAAACGGACACCAAACCCCACACGCCGCATCTTGAGAAGCATTTCAAAGTTTCCTCTTAAATAAGGACAGGGTAGTCACCGCCACTGCCGCAGTCACATGACCATTCCAGGTTCCCTGGAGGTGGGAGAGGCAAGAACGGCCGCGCGCCGAGGAGCGCGGAACGCGCCAGCGGCCCCCTGAGCTCTGCGCCCCGCGTTCCCCGCGACCGCGGGCAGGGCTGCGATGCGCGTTCCGAAGCCCCTGAGGTGCGTCCGTGACACCGACTTGACCAGCGGCCGCGTTCGTACCCCTCTGCAGGTAGGCGGGCGCCGCCGCTGGGATCCAGCGCTCGCCCGGGACGGCTCGGCCCCAAGGTCACCAGCGTCCACCGCCTCCGGAGTCTCGGGGCCCGCGACCTTGTGAGGGGGCAGGGGGCCGGGGGCGCAAGGGCGCGGGCGGGGGCCAGCTTCCCGGGCTTTCAGTCCCAGTCCGCAAGCTGCCGGACACAGGTCACAGGTCGGGAGGAGCGACGGGGCGGGGCCCGGGGCGGGGTCAGGGATCAGGAGGAGCGATGGGACAGGCCCGGGGGTCGGGAGGAGCGACGGGGCGGGGTCAGGGTCGGGAGGAGCGACGGGGCGGGGCCCGGGTTAGGAGGAGCGACGGGGCGGGGCCCGGGGCGGGGTCAGGGGTCGGGAGGAGCGAGGGGGCGGGCCCGGGTAGCCCTGGGGGGTGCAGACCGCTACGGTCTGGACGCAGGAGGGTCCCTCCTTTCTGGGCTCCTGGCTCCCGTCCCGGGTCGGACACGCGCTTCCTCTTCCGCGCTCCCGGGCGTCGGAACGGGAAGGTCTCCGCGGCTCCCCGCAAGTTCCGGCTCCCCCGCGAGTCCCGGGTCCGAGTGGTCCCTGGGGGCGGCGGCCGTCTGCTCCAGCTGCTCCCAGGGTATACAGGTCGGACTCGCGCGTGGAGCGGGAGCGGGACCTCCTGTGGGATGATGAAGAAGCCCGACGGGAAGATCGTGCTTTTAGGGGACATGAACGTGGGCAAGACGTCGCTGCTGCATAGGTACATGGAGCGGCGCTTCCCGGACACAGTTAGCACGGTGGGCGGCGCCTTCTATCTGAAGCAGTGGCGCTCCTTTAACATCTCCATCTGGGACACCGCAGGTGAGGGCAGGCTCCGCCCCGGCCCGCACTTTCCTGGGGCTCCGCCGGTTCGGGGATGGGGAGGCACCCCTCGGGGCCAGGTCTCCCAGGATCCTCCAGGGCCGTGTGCTCCAGGGCACGGTGCCGCCAGAGGAGGGCCTCCAGTGCAGCGTTCCCTAGGGCTTGGTTCCACCAGGGCGTGCATCCTGCCCATCCACCACCCTTGTTCGGCAGGTGACCCAACTCTCGGATCAGGCCTCGGGTCACAGTGCGCTGCCATCCTCGGCCCCTCTCTGGCCCTCCTGTTCTCCTTTGCTGGCTGGGAGAGTGCTCTGATACTCCGTGGGTCTTCGCAACAGTGCAGGTGATGTTTGAAAAGCACCCCGGCTTCCTCAGAGAGATCCCGCTGGGGACTTGAGAGCCCCATGGCAGCGTTTGGCCCCAGAGCCCCGCGCCCTGCGCTGACCCAGCTAACAGTGACCATGCACACGGAAATACTCGCCAACATGAGCTCATCTGACACGGACAACACCCTTCAGGGGTGAGCAGAGCTCGAGTAGTTACCTTTCTTTCTGAAGGGGAACTGGGGCCCAGAGCCTTCCCTGCAGGTTCAGTCAGGAGATCAGGAAGCAGAACTCAAGTCTCTCCTTTCAGCCCTAAGCATATCATTTATCATCTGCTTGGTCTCAGCTCGTATGTTATGAGGGTTTGAAGTGATTTTCTATAGAAGCATTTAAAGGTAGGTAATGAATTATTTTTAGTGTGTGTAATATTTGTGATTTTTCAAAAGCACCACTTACCAGAGGATCTTGATTCAAACTTTTCGTTTGTTAACTCTGTAAAATTACACTGGAGATTATAGTGATCCCATAGAATATATTTCCTTCTCCATGGAAAGGAATGATACCATAAGTATCCTAAGAAACTAAGTAATGGGGCACGTATAGCATGACGGCATATGAGCCAAAACTTTGAGGTCTGACTTTATTTCTGTTGGCACACCTCTGCCTGATTCGTCCAAGGCTGGCCCTCTTGCTTCTTTGGTTGACTAGCTGGACTTCACTGCTTCCCTTCGTTTACAAGAACATAATGCAGGATTGGCACTGGGGGGCCCAAACCGAGAGCCCTGTAGTGGCCATTAGGAGCTGACCTTTACCATTTGGTGTGGCATTTCTGGAAGACAAGGTGTCTCTGGCATTGAGGGTGTGAAGTGGCATTGTAGTTTTGACTGGCCACTTTCCTCTGCCATGACAAGGTCACAGTACTGCTGGAATCGCCATCCCTAGAGGGTTTTGTAGTGTGGCTGCTGGGGTGTCCTAGGTGTCTTGTCAGGCTCATGGGGGTGGCAACTCATGTCCTGGCTGCCACCTTACTGTTCATGGAGCCCCAAGTGTGAGCTCAGTCAGGCTCCCAGGAAGTGGGAGAGGCTGGGCCCCACGTTCACATTGCTGACCTCCTGTATAAACATGCACAGGTGCCCGAGGCTCAGAGTCAGCAGTGACACGGGCCACCTCTGTGCCTGGCTCCCCAGGGACCTGGGGTTGTGGGCAATTTGGAGGGAAAAGACAGATACGAATTTTTTGTAATCTTTGTTGAAAATTGAAAAGTTTAACTTAGGTGACACCGGTTTTTCCCTCCTTTGTCATGCTCTTAAACATTCTTTCCCCTCCCCATGTGTTTTAAATTGTGTTCATTTTAATTTCCATAACTGAGGCAGAAGGATGAGGACCAGCTACAGGATGGGTGTTTTTAATGCTGTTCCTGGTCAGAGAGGTGGGCGATGTGGGAGCATGGGATGTGGACGGCATCAGGGTTTTTAACACTTACCATGGGAGGAATGGTCAGTTCCCGTTTTACATGTTCTTTCCCACCGCAGTTCAGCTCCTGGAAACCTGCGGGGCCAGTGGCTGGCGGAGCTGGAGAGGGAATTGCTAGGCTGGTTAAGTAGGTTGTTACTCAGCTGACATATATTCCTCCAGGGGAAGGATGACTGCCTGTTAGGGGTGGGGTGGCGGCCCAACTTGGGTCTGCCCAGGGGCAGTGCATCTCCTCCTGGGTGCCCTGTTGCTCCGACCACTGCCTGGCAGGGCCAACGGACGGAGGCAGTCAGTCACCATTCATTGTTCAGTGAGGCCTGGAAGCAGAAGGTTGCCCAGACATGAGGCAGAGCCCCCCAGTCAGAGGAGGGTGCTGGAAGGACTGGCTGCCCCGCACCCTCCTCTGCCCTACTCTGGGCCAGCACACAGATGCGCTTCGCCTGTCCCCGGGTAGGGTGGCGGCTCCTTGGATGGGAAGAGGCAGACAAGGCAGCAAGTGGGGGCTTTTCACATCTGACCGTTGTGTTGAAGAAAATACCATTGGGCGATGAGAAAGTGACTAGTCTGCCCTGTAAGCCCCATCACCAGGGCACTGGGAGGCTGGGCACCCCTCCTTTGCTCCTTATCCCTCAAGGCTGTGGCCACTTGACTGGGGGGCCATGCAATGCATGTTTGCATCCCAGTGCCTGTGACGTGAAGCCCGTTTTCTGGCCCCGCCTCCCCTTTGATCAGCTTCCGGTAACCTGCCCCCCTCCCCCTCCAGGTGACATAGTCCTCCTGCCATGTTAGGAGCTCTGTAAGGCATACAGGTTTCCTGGATCCCTGCTGCCTCGGAGCCCTCTCCAGCCGAGGGGTAACCCCAGATTTTTGCTGGCAGTCTGCTCAAGACCATCAGGCGCTTTCCATGTGGGTCCCACGTTCTCCCAGCCTCTGGGGCTCAGCTCACCTTAGGGCAGCACCACCCTCCCAGACCCAAAGCTGTTCCAGTTTCTTGCTACTGTGAGAAATTACTGCAAACTCAAGTTGCTTAAAAACAGCAGGTCAGACGTCCCAAGTAGGTGTCAGGGCGTGAAGCTCTAGGTGTCAGCAGGACTGCATTCCTTTCTGGGGGCTCCGGGGAGAAGCTGGCCCTCTCCCTCTCTGGCCTCGGCGTCGCCCTCAGCCGTGACCTCTTCATCTCCCTCTTCTAAACCAGCCTGACTGGCTGCGTCTTTTTCTCTGACACCTGCCTTTCATGCCCTCTGCCACATTGAAAGGACTCTTGGGACTATCCTGGGCTCAGTTAATGTGTCACCACAGGTTAATATCATTTTAAGGTCAGCTGGTTAGCCATCTTAATTTGCCCACAATCCTAATTCCCATTGCCACGTGACAGCACCCATTCACAGGCTGCAGGAATCAGGACTTCTGTGCAGGGCCATCATTCTGCTGACCCCATGTGTGACTCTGTGGCTGTCACTGCCCGTCTCATAGTCCTCATCTATAAAATGGGGGCAACTGAAGCACCCACCTAAAGCATTGTTGTGCGGAATCAGTAAGTTAATATTGGCAAAGTGCTCTGCACAGTATCTGGAACAAGGAAGCACCGTGTTAGTGTTTGCTAAATAAAGTCATCTCCTAGTGCAAGGAGCTTATGACCATGCTTGCCACCAGCTAGCATACTGCAGAGGGACAAGGGAGACTTGGATGGTCCCCCAGGAAACAATTCTGCCATAATAGAGAGATCAAAGAGAAGGAAAACCCGGGCAGTTGGTTCATGACTATTGATTTATAGTATAGCTTGAAATCACGAAATGTGGTTCCTTCACCTTTGTTCTTTTGTCTCAGGATTTCTTTGGCTCTTTGGGGTCTCTTGTGAGTCCATATAAATTTTATGAATGTTTCTTACTTCTGTAAAAACATGTATTGGAATATTGATAGGGATTGCATTGACTCTATGGATGGCTTTTGGTGTATCAGTATTTTAACAGTATTCTTCCAGTCCATAAACACGGGATACCTTTCCATTTATTTCTGTCATCTCTGATTTCTTTCATCATTGTCTTGTAAGTTTTCAATGTAGAGATCTGTCACTTCTGTAGTTAAATTTATTCATGTTTTATTGTTTTTGATGCTGTTGTAAAATGGGATTGATTCTTTTTCAGAAATGTCATTATTAGTATATAAAAATGCTACTGATTTTTGCATCATAATTTTGTATCTTCCAACTTTACTTGATTCCCTGATTAGATCTAACAGTTTTTTGTTTGAATCTTCATGATTTTCAATACATAAAAAATAATGTCTGCAAATAGAGACAATGTTACATCTTCCTTTCCAATTCTGATACCTTTTATTTATTTTTCTTCTCTTACTTATTGTGGCACTCCAGCTAGGACTTCCAGTACTATGTCCATTAGGGGTGGTGTGCCTTGTTCCTGATCTTAGAGGAAAAGCTTTCATTGTTGAGTATGATGTTAGCTATGGGCCTGTCATACATGGCCTTTCTTATGTTAGATTTGGTCCTTCTGTGCCTAATTTGTTAAGAGTTTTTAACACGAATGGATATTGAATTTAAGTTCTTTTCTGAACCTGTTGAGACAATCATATGATTTCCATTCTTTCATTCCATTAATGGGATGTATCACATTGACTGATGTATGGATGTTGAACCATCCTTGTCTCCCAGGGATAGCAGTTGGTTTGAGATCTTTCTTTTGAACAACTTCAGTGCAACCCAGGAGAGGATGCTGGAGTTCTGGGTTACGAAATCGAAATCATGGTGACTGGAGTAGGGAGAGTGTATTTGTTCATGCCCATGAAGTTAGCTCAGGTCTTGGCTGCCTCAAGAAGGTTTCAGGTTTCTACTGTGTGTGTCCTTTCTGAGTTAGACTGTGGTGAGGGTGGGCTCCGGATTTAAGATTAACACGAGCGCCAACTAAAAAAAGTCCTTGGGAAAAAATCTTAGTTTAGGTTTGGGATCTGGAAGCCAAACCTGCAAAGCCTGTGTTGTAGATGGGTCCACCTTCCCAGGTGGGTTCATATCTTGGGAAATGGGTTCATGTCTTTATTGCTACTGAAGACTTTGAATGAGTTCTCTCTAAGTGCAAGGCCTCATTTGCAGAATTCCTCTGCTTTCTCAATCAGAAACAGTGGCCTGAATATGAATATGGGTATTAAGATGGGTGGAAGGAAATGGACTGTTCTGGGTTCGGCAGAGCAGACAAAGTGCCATTATATACTGCGCACTTCAGAGGACAAAGGATTCCTGTGAGTGGCTGCATGTGCTGGGAGGACCTCCTGGAGGGGCGGCCAAGAATGCTGGGGGTGGGAAAAGGTACTTAAGGCTCATGGTATGGTGTTGATTCAGGAAAATTTAACTAATTAAGGTCAACCACATTTGTCAGTGAATGCCCGAATCACATTTAATGTGTCAGAAGATAATTCCAGGCTTTGTTATCTTGAAGTTCACAGGAGAAGGAGAAACTTTATGATTCCAAAGTGAACTCACCCCTCTCACTTTGTTGAGACTTTGTATTACTTCCCTCTGTAAAAAAGAAATGTCACACATACACATACTTACACACGTTTCAACAACTGGTTTCTCTTAGAAAGACGGCTTCATTACTGTAATGACAGATTTTCATGGGCTACAGGACCATGGGACCTGTGGTGGCTGACCCAGGAAGGTTCCGTTGTACGTCTCACCCGCTGGGACCCTGACTCCGGTCTCTTCTGCGCACTGCCAGGGGCCTTTCTGTTGGGCCTCCCAGTTCTGTCACTGTCCCTGTTCAAGGCTGCCCCCAGCCGGACTCAGCGCTCAGCCAGCCGTGCCATCTGTGATTCGTGACACACGCCCCGCCTTGCCCATGCCCGCCTCATGCACAGCATCTCTTTCTGCTGGGCCCGTTGTGCACAGGGCCTTGGGTTGGTTCTGTCAGTGATAGTGGTGCGGCTGGATAGGCAGGGAGCTTGGAGGGCAGCACTGGAAGTAAGAGACCTAAGAATGATGAAGTTTTAGTCTTGATTGTTTTGACCATCAAACAGACCCATTTAATGGTCCACCCTGCCTCAGCAGAGTTCTCTAGGGGCAAGTTCTCTCGTGGAGCGTGTGATAGCTGCATTGGTCACTTATCCCCTTGTCTCCACTGGTATATCATTTCCAACCAGCATCCACGATCCTGCTCTTCCCTGAGATCTGCCTTCCTGCTCAGCCCGAGCTAACCACAGTCCACACTCTGTGAAGTATTTATATTCCAGCATAGCCAAGCCGAGCTCCTGTCTCCTACAGAGCATGTGTAAACACTGGCTGATTTGTGCTGTGGACCTAGAGGATGTTGATGTGCACTGGACTTCCCTCACTCTGGCCTGGCCTCTCTGTGTGTGCTGGTCTTGGGCCTCTGAAATAGCCCAGCTACCTACTGCTCAGTGTCCCATTTTCTTGGATGTGGATCAAATGGTCTTGGACCCATGGGCAAGGTGGAACTCAACTTTGACCTCTCTGGGTTTGCTTGCAGCAAAGATGAGACCAGTCTGACCTCCATAGAAACCGTTATTCAGCTTTGGGGGGTTGAAGAGTCTTAATTTCCTAACACAGTGGATGTCATTAAATTTGGCATTCCATTGCAGGTGTTCACACAACGGGCAGAAACTGAAACCACAGATGCTGGTGTGGTCCTGTAAAACTAGAACAGGATTTAAAGGCCAATTTTCCCAGCTTCTTCCTCTTCCAGATGAAGAGACAGACTCCAGAAGTTATTTGTCCCATGTCCGATGGCCATTTGGTGGCAGAACGGGTGGGACCAGGGTCTTGTGACCCCTTAGCCATCTTTACACTGCTTGCTCCTACTCCACTCTGCCGTCCCCTGTCTCGGGTGTACCCTCTTCAATCCAGGGGCATCTGTGTTCTGAAATCCCCCTACTACAGCCTGTCCTTTTTTGGGGGGAGAGTCACAGAAGAGCTTTTTCTTTCTTAACTGCTCCTCTGCTGATTTGTAAGACTAGTTTCAGGTGGGGGTGCCCTTCAGGACTACGGAGCGGCCTAGGCAGGGAGGGAATGGGTGAGCCCGTGGCCAGCAGCCCTCGCCCAGCTGGTGTGCTCAGCAGGCCTGGTTCCCACCCTGCACTGCAGGCAGGTGTGTCGGCCTTTGCTGTGCTGGCCCACTCTTCACAGGCGATGCCATCTCATCGCTTCCGGAATGCAGCCCAGGAGCTGTTCACCCGTGCTGCCAGGTGCACAAGAGGAGCCGGGAGCTTCCGCCCCCTCTGTGCTCAGGGCCGCAAGGAGGGGCGTGTGACTCCTCGGGAGCCTCTGTCCCAGGTCACACCCAAAATGCTCATCTGCATGGGAAAGAGCGCTGTGTGTGCGAGACACAGGCCGCATGTACACATACATAGTGTGATAAACACGTGTCACAGTACCTTCTGCTGGTGTCTGTGAGATCGAGAGGGCTGCCGCACCCACAGTGGCAGGCTAAGCATCATTCCCGCCTCTGGGCTGCGGAGCTCGGATCAACAAGATGATGGGGCGAACTGCCTGCTTATTCAGCTCTTTGCCGTTAGACAGCCATCACCTGGTACATGTGTCTTCATGTCTGAGACGTGTGTTCTCACTTATATGGAGCAGTGAAGTCCCTGTGTGATCTGACTTGCCCTGAGACCGGGGTCTGGAGTCTGTGCGTGTCCCTTTCTCAGCCATGGCATTTCTGGGAATCTCACTGGGGGGCGGGGGAGTGCTCTGACACAGCATGCTCTCAGCGTGCTGGGTGGTCCAGGCTCTGGGCGCCCGAGTTCTGGAGAGGGAAGGGCACCTGTGTGACAGAAGGTCAGCCTGTCCTGTCACGACATTCCTATTGTGTCCGGGCTTCTGATAAACTACTCTGGGCTGTTTGAGGACACCCTTCTTCCTGCTCTTCAAAGCTTGTTGGCTTATTGTTTACTTAACTGTACACCTTTCCTACAGCAGTTGCAAACGCACATCCCAAACCTAATTCATTTCCAGTCTGGTCAATCCTGGCAGGAAGCCTGCAGCCGCAGGTCCCCGTTGTTCCCAAGTGCAGTCTCGTTGGAGACATGGCAAGGGTGGCACTTCCAGCTATCCTTGGTTGAGTGACCCTAGCGCTATTCAGTAACGGTGACCAGGCGCCGGGTGTCAGGAGGAGGGCAGAGAGGGCTGAAGGGCAACCGTGCAAGTGCAGGTGCAGGTCCGAGTCCCAGAGCTGTGTTCACGCTGCATCTCTTTGGGTTGGCAGACTGCTCTAGGGGCTGGAGGCTTCACAGCCTTGCTCGGAAGAGTGAGCCGGGTGGGTGGCAGCGGCTGGATCCAGGCCAACCCAGAGCTCCTCAGTCGGAATCACAGGTCGCCAGATCGCCAGGTGACTGAGTTCCAGGTGGGCGGGCCGCCTTGGGCCTGCTGCAGCCATGGGAATGTGCTGGAGGGCGGAGAAGGCAGGGCAGGCCATCCGAATTTTTGGCATTCTTAGTGGATGCAGTGTTTACATTACAAGTCTATCCGTTATCTATCTGTATATCTATCTATCTGTTTTCTATCATCTTTAGCTATACTGTGGTAAAACACACACTACATAAAATTTACCATTTCGGTCATGTTAAGAGTGCAGCTCAGGGTTATTAGGCAGATCCACATCACTGTGCAGCCCTCACCACCCTCATCTCCAGAACTTTCCATCTTCCCAAGCAGAACTCGGTACCCGCCGCCCACTCACCACCCCCCACCCCCGCAGCCTCCACTCTGCTTCCTGTCTCTAGGGATTCGACTGTTCTAAGTAATTATTTAACATTCTCACTTTTATGTACAGCACAGTATTGTTATATATGATAAAGTTCTAACAAAATAACTTCAATATGAGTAATCTTAGAGGGATTTTGTCTTGTTAGGTTGATAAAATTGTATCTCAGGACTCCCGGGTGGCTCCGTCATCCCCAGACGGCATTCCTGATTTTACAGAGTCTGTCAGTGGATAATGTAGTTTCCAGGGAATTTTATTAGCACACGTCTGATCTGTTAAGCAAGAGATAACTAGGCATTGTAAACATCTGTAAAATCCTTTGGTTCCTTAAGATTATTCAGAAAGGGTTTAATATACTTCCCTTGGGGTGGAATTAACAGGAAAACATTTGTTCTCTGCCGCATTATTTCTCAGAAAACTTGATGTTACGAGAAGAAGAAACAACTACTCTATATGGCAAAGCCGTCAGAAACGACCGGGGTATTTACTGAATGTGGTAGATAAGAGGCTTTTCCAGATGACTTAATATTTTGAGAAAACCCTTTACTGAGTTTAAATTTTCTTGATATGGTATTTGACTTTGAAACAAGTTAAAACTTGCTTTAAAAAATCTTAAATGAATTGTTTCCTGCTTTAATAAGTAAAGAATTTAGCAAGTGATTGAATTTTTCTTCGATGATCTCATTCTAAAAATTAATTATCACAGGACAACAGTATCTGTGGAAAGTAAAGGAGATTGGATTAAGTATGCTGGTATGTGAGAGTTTTTGTTTTTTAAAGCAAAACCTGTTACATAAGTGTATTTGCTTTGGATTTGCCTTTTTAATATTAGACTGTTAAAAGACATTTCTTCATTTGGGTTATTGGGGTCTTGTATCAAATTATTGTTAGTGAACTCAGGTCTGAAGAGAGCGAAATAATTAGAGAATTAAGTTCTGGCTATTGCCACATAACCTGTGGTCATTTCAGAAAGCCCAATTAGGGACTCACAGGCAAGCAGTTAACTTGTGCAGCTAATTATTTGAGTGGTTCATTTGGCATATGACATGTTCTTTATTTTTGGTTTAGTCTTCAAATGATCAAACAGAAATGACACATGTTGATTTGGGTAAAAATACACTGTGTATCTACCTAAATGTGGAAATAAACTGCTGTTCCTGAAGCACTCTTCCTCTGCCCTGTGTGTTGGCCTTCTGTTAGTTGGAAATCATCTTGGGTTTGGGTAGGAGAAGTCTCCTTCTGGAGGATTGGGTATGGATGACTGGAGTTATATAGCTGCTGCATTTCATTTTATTGCCAGTGTCCAGGGGCTTTCTATACTAGAAGGATTATATCCTCTTTGATGTCATGAAACACAGCTGGGGGCTGGATATCTGGTCAGGGTCACAGACGGTGAAGAACAGAATCAGAGGAACTCCAAATGCAAGCGACCAGGTTGGACTATTGGGTTATCTTATCATTGGCTTATCTTTAAACTGTTAACTTTAAGCTCTGCTGGGTATGATTCAGCGATTGGCATTGAGGTTTGGGTTGTCCGTCCAGCCGAAAAACCCCATTAGTGTTGTGGGGTAGATTTGTTTCAGTGTAAACTCCCACTCTTCACTCCCCAGCTCCGAGTCTGTCCCTGCAGAGCTGGCATGGGCCTTTTCTCAACGGTGACATGTAGCCAGGCATGGGCTGTCACCCGCCAGGGCAGTGGGCAGGGCCTGGTCTGGGCCCCCACCCGGAGGTGGGGATTCCTGCCGGGGGTTGGTGAGGCCCGGCAGACTCCAGCTGGGGACAATGGCCACTTCATTCTGCCCTGTCTGCACTCTGCCTCTCTGGGAGGAAACGGCCATCCTGGGCGAGTGGCTCCATGCAGGACTCATGCTTTTCGCGTTTTGTGCTTACCTGGCCTTTTTGGGGGTTTGCAGCTCTGATAACAGAGGTGTAACAGAAGTCATCCCACAGTCTCCTACACTGAAACACCGGCACTCTTTCTCTGAACCCAGTTTTCCCCCAGCGTGGGTTGGTGTCGGCTCCTGCTCGGCGGGGTCCAGTCCTGCCCCTGCCTCTGACTGCCGCACATCCTCCGTTCCAGGTGGTGGGGGCACTGCGGGGCCTGGAGGAGCAGGTGCTGATGGGAACGGCGTGGGTCCTGAGTAGCAAGCACCTGACACTGTTCTTGGTGCCGAATGAGGGGGCTCCTTCCGTCAAGGGGACTCGGTCAGTCACCTTGAAAGGTGCCTGCCTGAAAAGCAAGGGCACCTGTGCAGGTCACGGGCACTTCCTCGTCAACACGCAGCCGGTCTGTCACCTCTTTGGCCGGAGAGCTGATGTCCTTCCCGGTGGTTCCTGCCTCTGTCTGCTTGCATTTCTCAAGAAAGACAATGACGAGTCATTTCTCTGAGTAAAGCACGTTACAGGGCAAAGGTCATTTAGCAGCACCAGGTCGAGCTAGAAGCAGTGAAGCAACTTTCTGCCCCCAGGAATGTGGCTTTGTGGTTTATGACTTGTTTTTAGGAAGGAAGCAGATCTGCTGACTTGGCTCAGGGGGTGACACATGACCTCCCTGTCTTTCAGACCCTGGGTGTCTGAGGTCACTGCTAGGTGAGCCACCCCACCAGCTTCTACAACATTCTTCCTACTTCAGCGTGGTTCACTTGGGTCCACAGGCACCTTGTTTTACTGCTGTTGTGGAGGGTAGCGGGGGCGGAAGCGGGAGCTTCCCTCCGCAGTCTGACCCCTTCCCGTGGACACATGCTTGCGGGGTCCGAGACATCTGGTGTCTGAATGTGGAGGGCTCGCCGTAGCCCAGGCCTGCGTGCCAGCGTGACCAGGGCTGCTGGAACAAAGTGCCACACGCTGGGTGGCTTCACCCCTGGCGACAGCCATCAGTTCCGGGGCAGGAGTCTGACATCAGGGCACCCACAGACTCTGCTCTCTCTGAAGGCTGTGGGGGACCCGCCGCCTGGCCTTCTCTTGGCCTCACGTGGCTGCCGGGGTCTGTCTGCTTGTAGACGCCTCCCTGGGATCTCTGCCTCCCTCTGCATGTCGTCTTCCGTGTGTGGTGCCTGCCTGGGCCTCCCCTTCTGAGGAGGACACCAGTCGCCCTGGTCTAAAGGCTGCATCTTCCCTTGATGGCACCTCAGCAGCCCTGTTTCAGATGCGGGCCTGTTCACAGACGGCAGGGATGAGGGCCTGGATGCGTTGTAGGGGCCACCACTCAGCTCACTGCCGATGGTAGGAGACTAGAAACCCCACTTTTAGGGGCAAAATCAAGAATAAAAAGAAAGGAGGAGGAAAGAACTTCCAAGCCAAGAAAACTTCTATGGGAAATATCTCGTTCCTCCCCAGATCCCTGTGCAGTGCCCGCCCCCCACCTCCAAGAAAAGATGTTCCCAGAGGCCTGTTTTGGAAATCCTGTCTTTCCTATGTTTATTGTTGAGCTGCTGAGATCCCAGCAGGAGAGGACTTATGTGTGGCTTCCTGGAGTCCAAGCTTTATTTGCAGCCGGGTGGGAGGTCCTGGGAGGTCTGGGTCCAGCTTGTGGGAAGAGAATGGGTCTGGCTAGAGAGGAGGTAGACAGGGAGCCTTCATGAGGGAGTGACCAGTTTGGGTCCAAGTGATTATTGCAGGTGCTGAAAAGCCCCTTCCAGGCCACTTCCACATTCCTCCATGGACAGAGCTGCCAGTCTGACTGAGAGGCGCGGTCTCCTGCCGACAGTGGGGTCCAGGAGCATGACCCCACCCGGCTGAGGAATGCCTGCAGGGCAGGGCTCCTGTGTCCCAGGGTGCCCCGGGGCACTCTGCTTACTGAGGGAGCCGGCCTCCCTGGAGTCAGTCTGAGATGGGGGAGCAGGAGGGAGACGGGCCGCTGAGACAGTGTCACTTGGGGAGTGTGGCTTTTAACAGCCATGTTCTCGAGGGGATGTTTCCCTGGGAAACAAGCACAAGCACGTCCAAGTGTGTTGGGCTTCTGCAAAGACACAGACCGAATAGTATGCAGATATATGCACAGAGGGGGAGACGGGGAGAGGGAAAGCCATTAAGGGCTTGCAGCCCTAAATCCCAAATCTGTAGGGCAGCAGGCTGGCCACCCAGGCAGGATTTTTTATATCTCTGGCTGTGGGCTGGGAGCAGAATTCCTTTTCCTCCAGGATCTCTCAGTCTTTGCTCTTAACACCCTGATTGAATGCCCACCCACCTTGTGGAGGGTGATCTGCTTTGCCTGAGGTCCGCTGACTGTGGATGTTAAACAATCCACAACTACCTTCATGGCAACACCTAGACAAGCGTTGGACCACACACCTGGGCACTGTGCCTGGCCAAGGGGACAAATTAGCCATCACACATGGGTGCCGCAGTGTGGTGGGCGCAGCTGACCACTTCCTGGGACTCCGGGGGAATGGTCGGTCCCGGACAAGGTGCCCCTGGGCCTGTGGTTTGCCTGTGGAAACAGCTGTGCCTGGCTCCGCCCCAGACAGCTACAGCTTGTATCACCGTGGGAAGATGCAGGTCCCTTTTTCGGGCTGCGCTGAGAGAGCCTTAAACCCTCCTTGGGGCTGGTTGTTTCCATAGGCCATTCTCTAACCGGCTTGACTATTGGTTTAGGAGCACATATATACAGATGGAAAGTTCTAGATCTTACCTGTGACTGTGAGCGTTAGTTGAAACTCATCAAATTGTACAAAATAGAAGTATAGTCATGCTGTGGGTGGAAGTTGAAAGATGGAGAACGGATTTCATTTTGAAAAGTCCTTCTGAAGCTTGTACTGCTCCAGTCTGAGGGCCGGGGTCCTGTTTCTGCAGGTGCCCTGAGTCTCTATTTGTTCCCATCTCTGGTTCTGTGAGTCTGAGCTTTTTTTTTTTACCATTCTTCGTGTTGTCACATGGATATTTTTGTGAGCTCCCGTCCAGTGAGCATTCCACATCATGCAAGGCGTTTTAAAGGTTCCCCTTTCTTTTAGTGTTTGCATTTACGCTTCCTGGTTAACCTTACATTTCAACCGACTTAAAATAAGAAGCATCCCGCGTCTCACATTCTAATAACTGCCTTTCATCTCCCACTACACCAGGCAAGTCGGTGATCTTCACCTCTGGCTGAACATTACATGTACCAGCGGAGGTTTGAAATGATGCCAATACCTACACCCCCGTCAGTCCTGACATGGGTGCTCGCAGTCAAGGGGTTCGAGCACCAGTATTTCTGAAATGTCCTCCCCCATGTTTAAAATATGCAGCCAGCGACGTAACATGATTTCTGATGGCTGTACCACTATTCTGTTGTTTTACACCGTTTAAGCAAAAGACTGGTTGCCATTTGGCTTGAGGATGGCTGAAGAATAACAGAGAGAGCCACCTGGGCAGTTTGTCCTCAGTTGTCCAGCCGCTGATTGGATTGCTGTGGGCTGCTGAGCTCTGCTTTCCCATGCCTGCTGCTGGGCTGTTTTTCAGCTCTATGGACGGACAGTACGTGCAGCAGCTACGTGATACAGCTCCCCTGGAACTGGGGAGAAGATCGTCCTCTGAGAGTAAGCCTCGTAAATAAGAAAGATGTAGGAGCTTGGTGAACTGCAAGTGACCAGCTGGCCCTGGGAGGCAGCCGGGAAAGAGCCCTGAACACCGTGGTCCTGGGATGGCGGAGCTGATCCTTGGGTCTGGGAGGAATTGAGTCATGATTTATTTAACACATGCTTTTAAGGATGAGCACGTGCCAGTCCTTAGGCCGTTTGCCTGGGTCAGTTAATTCTGTTTTCCCAACCCCGCTTTGGTGGGCACTGCACACATTTCAGCGATGGAAACCGAGGCACGGAGTTAAGTTAGGGTCACACGGTGGGGCCTTGAATGCAGATAGCCCATCTCTAGGGTCTGGTTCTTTCTGGATGGTTAGACCACAGACACTGGCCCCTGGCTCCATTCTCTTGCGTCCACAGGCCACTTCCCGTGCTTTCTGCACCGGGTTTCTCCCTCTGAAATGTGGGCTGGGGAGGCCCACTTACAGGGTTTTGGGGGAGACTGTGCGAGCTGAGCGAATCTGGAGGACTTGTTAGCACGCGTGTGCTCAGCAAGCCACTCTCTGAGTTTCCCTGCTCCCTCCTGGTCTTAAACTACCCAGTTCGCACTCTGGTTTCCCACTCCACACGTGGAGGATGGTGTTAGCTCTCTGGTGAATGGATACTGCGTTCCTAGGTCTGAGGTTCTGGAAACCTGCCCTGGCCAGCTGGCTTCTGCCTGGCTGCTCCCGACTCTCCCTCCGCACCCAGCCAGCTCTGCTGCATCTGGGTGGTTTGTCCCAGGACATGCTTGCTGGCCTTAGGCGGCACAGGTCCTTAATTCCCAGCAATAACCCATGTCCACGTCTGCACTGTGTTGGTGAAACAAAGCTTAACAGATCTTTTTTTTTTGGTCTGTTAATTTTTTTTTAATATAATTTATTTTATTATCATTAATCTACAATTACATGTGCAATATTACAGTTATTAAACTACCCCTTCATCAGGTCCCCCCCACCAACCCCATTACAATCACTGTCCATCAGCGTAATGAGATGCTATAGAATCACTACTTGTCTTCTCTGAGTTGTACTGCCCTCCCCGTGCCCCCCCAACATTACATCTGCTAATCGTAATGCCCCTTTTTCCCTCTTATCCCTCCCTTCCCGCCCATTTTCCCCAGTCCCTTTCCCTTTGGTAACTATTAGTCCGTTCTTGGGTTCTGTGAGTCTGCTGCTGTTGTGTTCCTTCAGTTTTTTTCTTTGTTCTTATACTCCACATATGAGTGAAATCATTTGATACTTGTCTTTTTCGGCTTGGCTTATTTCACTGAGCATAATACCCTCTAGCTCCATCCATGTTGTTGCAAATGGTAGGATTTGTTTTCTTCTTATGGCTGAATAATATTCCATTGTGTATATGTACCACATCTTCTTTATCCATTCATCTACTGATGGACACTTAGGTTGCTTCCATTTCTTGGCTATTGTAAATAGTGCTGCAATAAACATAGGGGTGCATCTGTCCTTTTCAAATTGGGCTGCTGCATTCTTAGGGTAAATTCCTAGGAGTGGAATTCCTGGGTCAAATGGTATTTCTATTTTGAGTTTTTTGAGGAACCTCCATACTGCTTTCCACAATGGTTGAACTAATTTGCAGTCCCACCAGCAGTGTAGGAGGGTTCCCTTTTCTCCACATCCTCGCCAACATTTGTTGTTGTTTGTGTTTTGGATGTTTGCCATCCTCACTGGTGTGAGGTGATATCTCATTGTGGTTTTAATCTGCATTTCTCTGATGATTAGCGATGTGGAGCATCTTTTCATGTGCCTGTTGGCCATCTGAATTTCTTCTTTGGAGAAGTGTCTATTCATGTCCTCTGCCCATTTCTTAATTGGATTATTTGCTTTCTGTTTGTTAAGGTGCATGAGTTCTTTATATATTTTGGATGTCAACCCTTTATCAGATACATTTTTATGAATATATTCTCCCATACTGTAGGATGTCTTTTTGTTCTACTGATGGTGTCCTTTGCTGTACAGAAGCTTTTCAGCTTTATATAGTCCCACTTGTTCATTTTTGCTTTTGTTTCCCTTGCCCGGGGAGATATGTTCATGAAGAAGTCGCTCATGTTTATGTCCAAGAGATTTTTGCCTATGTTTTTTCTAAGAGTTTTATGGTTTCATGACTTACATTCAGGTCTTTGATCCACCTTGAGTTTACCTTTGTGTATGGGGCTAGACAGTAGTCCAGTTTCATTCTCTTACATGTAGCTGTCCAGTTTTTCCAACACCAGCTGCTGAAGAGGCTGTCATCTCCCCATTGTATATCCAAGGCTCCTTTATCAAATATTAATTGACTGTATATGTTTGGGTTAATGTTTGGATTTTCTATTCTGTTCCACTGGTCTGTGGGTCTGTTTTTGTGCCAATACCAAATTGTCTTGATTACTGTGGCTTTGTAGTAGAGCTTGAAGTCAGGGAGTGTAATTCCCCCTGTTTTATTCCTCCTTCTCAGGATTGATTTGGCTATTCGGGGTCTTTTGTGGTTCCATATGAATTTTAGAATTATTTGTTCCAGTTCATTGAAGAAAGCTGTTGGTAGTTTGATAGGGATTGCATTGAATCTGTAGATGGCTTTAGGTAGTATAGCCATTTTTGGTCTGTTAATTTTATACTTTATTGTGGTAAAAGTCTTAACATGAGGTGGACCCTCTGAAAATTTTAAGTGCATAAATGTGTTATTGTTGACTCCAGGATCAATGCTATACAGAGGTCTCTGGAACTTACTCATCTTGCTTAACTGAATCTTTGTGTTAGTCCATAAGCAACTCCCTGTCCCCTCCTCCCCCGCCCTGGCCACCATCCCTCTACTCTTTGATTTTGTGAATTTGGCAATTTTAGATCCTCATATGAGTGGAACCATATGATGCTTGTCGTGGGGCTGGCTGATTGGCACTTCATGTTCACAGCAGCAGTATTCAGAGGAGCCTACGGAAACGCCCTGACTGTCCTTTGACAGATGACTGCGTAAGGAAAACGTGGTCTGTGCAAATGATGGAATATTATTCAACCTTAAAAAAGGCTAAGGTTCCATCTACTATAGCAGCAATGTGGATGAACCTCAGTGAAACAGGTCACTTCTCGGTCTGCTTCCTGGATGAGCCAGGACTCGTGAAAACCCCACACCCTGCAGTCCTGCACACCGCCCTCCAGAGGGGAGTCCCGGCTGCTCCCAGAGCTAAAGGAGGCTGGGCCTCAGTCCCCTGGGCCAGCTCCTCCTCCACATCGCTGGCAGGCTGTGCGGCAGGGGCCATGCCAAGCCTGGCAGCCTGGCTCCTTGGCTGGACTAGGGTTCAGCAGCTCGCTGACCCACAGCTGCGCTAGTTACACTTCAACAACCTGTGGTGGGTCTCTGCCTGCTCTGGGCAGCTGCAGGGCTGGCCTGGTGCCCTGGTACCCCCAGAATCGGGCCACACTGCTGTTCGGTCCCCTGGGAGGACCAAGTAGAGGAAGCTGCTGGAGCTCCTAGAGCTTTGGCTTTGGGCTTCGTGTTTAGGGACCCAGGTCGGGAAAAGAAGGCGAGACAGAGAGACAGAAAGAGAAAGAAATACAGGATCCAGTTACCAAGGGAAGGGATTTTAAATTGTTAGGATTAAAATCAGAACTTCTCTTCCCTGTCAGACTAGGTGGTCTTGTTATGAGCCCTGTGTGCGTTTGAAAGCAGGCTAAAAGCTATAGATTATGTCTAAAACAGTATTTAAGAATTTCAGATCTGAAACTGCTTAATTGTAAGTTCTCTAGCTGGACTGCCTGCCCTGACTGTGTGCCGGGTTAACGGGTAATCTGAAACGCGTTTTACCTCATTCCAGGCTGGCGCTCCTGAATGGGGTCCTTCAGTTCGTGCCTTCGGTTCTGACGTTTTCTTTTCGTATTATTATTATTTACTTCTTCAGTTTTCTAAAGCCAATCAGGCATTTTTATCTGGAAAAGAAAACTATTTTAGGTACAGGAATGAACACAGTTGCCTTTTGTCCTCCGTGAGCCATGTAACTGACTTGGAAAGCATTCTCCTGGGACAGTGCGGATGCCTCTTTATTTCCACTGCTGCTCCTTTGTGAAATCTAGTGGGTGGGAGCTGAGAACATTTTTAGCTGTTGGCAAACCTCAGGATGTTGGCAAACCCCGGATCGCTGTATACGAGATTCGGGTCCTTGAGTAAAGTCCTGGCCCAGGGGTAAGGGAGAGGAAGCTTTTTCCTCTCCCTGCCCCGCCTCCCTCTTCTCTTTAACACCTGCCATGGCCAGTTTTTAAAAGTGTTCTTAAAGGCTTCCTGGTCATCTCTCCTGGGGCGCTCATGGAGAGAGGAGAATGCTGTTTAGTTTCTGCCTGTTGGCTTACAGGGTAGTTTGACATGAAACTTGTAATTAGGAATGGTGTACTCACAGTCACGCCGGGAGTGCCGTGCTGAAGGAGAGGGATGTTGCCTGAGGGTGCTGCGTGCCAGCCTTCCAGGGCATAGCTGTGGCCTACAGTCTTTTCAGGGCAGAACACACACCTCCAGCTCCTGCCAAACCTGCCCAGGTGTCAGATCGTTTGGAGAAACCCTTGGGGCTGGCCTCGGGTCTTGCTCCGCACCAGGGAGCCTCAGCTGTCCGGTGTCGGTCCATGCTGGGCCCTTCTCCCTGGCGTCTTTCTCAGCAGGCCCTTCTCTCCAGGGCTGGATGTGAGCGGCCAGCCTGCTCCCAGATGAGGCAGTGCCACCAGCCCACGTCTGAATGTGGCTGTTTCAGAATGACTGGGGACTGGGGTGGAATTTGTGTTTATTGGTCATTTGGCTGAAAACTGGCTGATTGGCAAAAGACACTATGCTTCATATAAATACATATGTATAAGTATCATGCCTTCAGTCCACACTCCAAGGACCGACAGACCAAGGGTTCTTAATTTCTTCTGTGCCCAGCGTCACTTTGTAGCTGAATGGTATGCGCTGACCCTTCTCTGGATGCCGTACTTCGATGCATGCGATAAAAGACAGAGGTTCACCAGGAAAGCAGGCTGCCTCTCTGGAGGCAGGTCTAATAGCTATTTTGATTTTGAAGTGGTGATGGGCATAAATACTTGGAGGTGGTGTGGCAGCTGCAGTGTGAACTACACGCCTGTTGGTGACAAACCGCCCTCATCACACTGAGCAGTTTTGTGCTCTGTTGCCAAACCGCATACACACGTATGTTACCCGTGTAATGGAAGGAGATGCTGCAGTTCAGTTAGAGGATGATGAGATTAAAGATTACACTCTTCTCCTGTTCAGGGTTGTGAACCTCCGGGGCTCTTTCCTACCACATTGACAGAGGACTCTGGAGCCTGGTCTAGAAGTTGCAGAGTCGCAGTGTCATCAGGGTCAGCTGAGGGCTGGAAGCTGAGATGGCCTGTCCCAGAGTCGCTGGTGGGCCGAGCGGGAAGGTGGATGTGCTGGGGCGGGGGCTGAGGACCCTCCCCATCTGGGGAGTAGCGGCAAAGCCCCTGCCGTGCTGGGCGAGTGTGCAGGTTGAGGCACTCGGACTTTCCTTTCTGATGGCTGATGGGGCTGGCCCTGCTCCAGCCCTGCTCCAGCCCTCCTCAGCTGTCCTGCCCCTCAGGGAGAACCATAGCCCAGGGCTGTGAGGTTGGGGTGCTGGGCCAGGGTGGATGGAGCGTGGAGACCCAGGCGCTGAGCCGGTATCCATGCCACCAGAGATGTTGGCTCCCAGCCTTCAAAGAAGCACAGAATCCAGGCCTGGGTCTTCAGGAATTCAGAGAGGGAGAAGCCGCCTGCCGGGTGCCCTGTGAGCACCGGCCAGCCAGCTCAGGAGACCGGTTAGCCAGAAGCGCGGTGCTGCCGTGCACAGCGCCGGCCCCCAAGGCTGTGCCAGGATCCCGCAGCAGGGCGTGACCGTCCGGGCGGGAGGTGCTCATTTTGAATTTATGAGTTGCCCTTTTCCCCACAGAGTGACCGAGCAGAAGGGAAGCTGGGATGGGTGCGAGGAGGGCCATACATAAAGACCCTGGACACAGACTGGGGTCAAACTCAGCCCCGGAGATGGACCCCCAGGGCAGGCCACTCGGCTGTGATCTGTGCCTTTTAGATGCAGGTTTCCTAATGATTTAACATGGAGAATAAAAATTGTTAAATTAAAATTTAAATGTTAAGTAGAAATTCACAGGTGATGAGCTTTCAGTTCTCGGGGGTTTCCTCGTTTCCCTCTGCCCCTCCGCCCCTGCGGCTCAGATGCCAGCTGCAGGTGGGCATTCAGCCTCTAGCGGGAATGAGGCTCTTTGCCAGTCCAACCAAATGGTTAGAGAACAAAGCAGGAAACCTTATGGAAGAGGAAATGCACGTGGTTTTTTTAAGCAAATGGAGGGGATGATTTGTGGTTCACTTACTCAACACATTACTGGCACCGTGTGCCCAGCCCTCTGGTAACTGCAGACCTGAGATGAGGACTGGCTGTTGTGCTGGTGTTTGAACCAGAGCTCAGAGGGCGTGTGAGGGGCCAGAGGGGTGGAGACATAAAGGTGGCTGGAAGGGGGCGCCCTGCCTGGGACCCCCGTAACCAGGGGCCCAGCGAGGTTTAGGCAGGGTGCCGCTGTGTACACCCATTTCCCCTTAAAATGGAAAAGAAAAGGCTCAGCTCCCCATCGTGAGGTGCCCATTCCGTGGCCTGAACACCTGCCCTGCCGCTGGGAACAGTGGGAACCCCGGGCTGGGGGCTGGGGCTGTGTCCAGGCATCTGGGGACTTTTGGAAGCCCATTCTGGGCACTGACTCCCCCACCACGCTTGGGGCTGCCATCTGGGGCCTCACAGCCCTAAGTGGTGCTCACAGCCAGGTAAGGAAGGGGAGCAGAGGGGAGAGGATGGTCTGAGAGGCCTGAGGCCTCTGTCACCCGCTGTCACTGCCCTACGCTGGCCAGGGGCGGGGGCCCAGCCATGACGGGCAGGGGCCAGGAGGGAGGCAGCCTCTTGGTTTTCCTGACCTGCCTGCGGTAGTGTGGGCAGTGGCTCCCGGCTGGCTGGAAAGCAGAGCTGCCTCGTCCTCCATGGTTTGCTCTAGAGAGAAGTTTCTGGTATGTGCACGTGCGTGTTCCCTGTGCAGCCTACCTCACTCCCAGCAGCTGAGGCCTCCCGGCCCTGGGTGCTTCTAAGAGTCCCGGGTCCAGAGGACTGACCGGCTGGATTGGACCAGCTGAGGGCCCTCTTGGAGGCCGTGCGGAACCTTGGCACCAGAGTTGTGGCAGGAGGCTGCGCGGAACCTTGGCACCAGAGTTGTGGCAGGAGGCCGCTCGGCGCTGTGATGCTGAGGTGTGGTGCTGACTGTCACCCAGAATTGAGACCCACCGTAGTGGTAGCATTTTATTTGCACATTTTTTAAAATGCAGAAATAGGAGCAAGCCATATGGCCTCTATATGAAGGGAGCAGGGCTTGGGTGTCGTTGGCTGGGGGGTGACCAGGTGCGGGATGAGGCTGTGTGGGGCCCCTGCCATGGGGATGTCCCGTGGCCTCTGGAGGAGGAGGAGGTACCACCCGTGACGGTCCCTTCCTCATGCACGCCAGGGCTCAGTCCAACCCAGCTGCACTGCACCTGCCTGCAGGGTTGTGTCCCCTCCCTCCAGGGATCAGTGTGGGGCTCAGGGGGTGCATCCTGAGATAAGCAGTAACGGTGCCTTTCTCCCCCTCTACCTGCCAGGGCGGGAGCAGTTCCATGGCCTGGGTTCTATGTACTGCCGGGGGGCAGCCGCTGTCATCCTCGTCTATGACGTGAACCACCCGCAGAGCCTGCTGGAGCTGGAGGACAGGTTCCTGGGCCTGACAGACACAGCCAGTGCAGACTGCCTCTTTGTCGTCGTGGGGAACAAGGTGGACCTCAGCGTGCAGGGCACGGCTGGAGTGCCCCAGCAAGTGCAGCCTGAGGACGCAGTGGCGCTCTACAAAAAGATCCTTAAGTACAAGATGCTGGACGAGAAGGATGTGCCGGCCGCTGAGCAGATGTGCTTTGAGACCAGTGCCAAGACTGGGCACAATGTGGACCTGCTGTTTGAGACCTTGTTCGACATGGTGGTGCCTGTGATCTTGCAGCAGAGGGCCCAGGGGCCACCGCAGACCGTGGACATCGCCAGTTATAAGCCGCCCAGACAGACCAAAGCTGGGTGCTGCACCTGAGTCGCGGAGGCCCTGCCCTGCAAGGGGCGTGCACGCGAGCGGTGGTCATTAGGAGCCGGACCGTCATGGAGTTATTGCCCAGCATGTGCGCCAGTGGAGATCTCCGTGGGAAGGCTGGCCAGGTATTCAGAGAAGGCAGGGGGAGTGGTTGCCTCCGTCCACATCGCGGTGCTGGGGGCGCCAGCAAAGGGCTCCTGAGCAGAGGCCGCCGGGCCCCGCACGGCTGTCCCCTGTGGCTCCCTCCCATGACCTCGCTCCGGCTGGGGCTCCGGCCTGGGCAGGCGTCCCCCTCTGTGGCCTTGTCCTCAGACGTCTCTCTTCACTGTGATTTCTCTGTCCTGCCATTTGGTACTTGTATCTTGATGCATCGTAATGTCCCTCAACATGTTAATTTCTACAAAATCAGGAATCGCCACTTTTATATTGTTGCAGCATTGTGAGCTACACATACTGTTAAAAAAGATTTTGAGGAGACCCTTGGTGTGGAGCCTTGGTTTAGACTTGGCGCCCCTGGGGGGACTCCTTGCTGGGGGCCCTTGGGCCATCGGCTGAGCTAAAAGTACCTCTCTCTCTAAAACCTACATTGTCCTGATGGCATGAGTTCCAATAATAGAAGCAAAACTGAAGCTCTGTCTCTGCTGAGGCCTGGGGTCAGCTGGGCTGTTACTGAATCAGAAGCCCCCTTTCCAGGTACTAGAAGATGCTAAGACGGGAAGTGTGTGAGACAACAGCTTTGGTTTAATTGAGGGTGCATAGGCCCGACTGGGGTCTCTTTGTAGGGAAGGGGTATCTCAGCCATCTCGGGGGCTCCAGCGGCATCCCGGGCGAGGGGCTTCGACAGCAGACGTTCATGTCTCTCAGGCCTGGGCTGGGAATCCCGCCTGAGGTGCCGGGATGTCTCTGGTGAGGCCTTCTCACTGCGCCCTCACGTGGAGAGAGCTCTGGCCTCTCTTCCCTTAAAAGGACCCTAATCCCATCATGGCCCCACCCGCACGACCTCCCTAGGGCCCATCACCAACACGTCACACTGGGGGCTCGGGCTTCAGTGTGTGGATTTGGGGTCACAGCACTTCAGTCCATAACAGAAAACAAGGGGAGGCAGAAGGCCGGCAAGAGAGCGATGCCCTGTGTGGTGTTGGGGTGTCCGGTAGTCGTGGGGACTGCAGGCCTCCTCCTCTGCTCCCAGGGCGCGTACAGGAGGAGCCTGACCTATAGGGCCGAGCGCGGGACCCACCCGCCGTGTGAGCTGCCCAGGACTCCTTCCTCAGGACAAGGGCCTGCAGCGCACCTGGCCAGCAGCGTGAGACCGAGGCCCCCGGCAGTGAGAGCTGCTTGTAAGGCCAGAGTCTGTCAGTGGCTGAACAGGACACAAACCCAGGGTGTGCCCCCCCTGGTGGCAGGGAGGTATGGGGACCCCCCCCCCCAGACTGTTCTACCCAGATTCAACAACTACTTTTCCAGAAACTCTGCAGGTAAAACTGATTTTTTCTAAGTGTAAAATTGGGGCTAAGTCGGCTCCAGGCAAGAGTGTGGGTCCCCCCCCGAGAAGCTGGTCCCTGGCCCCCATGTGACCAGGCGGCCCCTGGAAACAGCTGCAGATTCATGGCTGGTTATGCCATTGCACGACACACCTTCTGAGCCTGCCTCCTGCCCCACTGCCCGCTTCGCTCTTGAACTTGGGCTGCGGAAGGGAGGCGGGGCATCCAGAGTCTGCCTGCCCTCTGCAAGGTCCCCCAAAGTCAGCCCCAATGGGGGGTGGGCATGGGGGGCTGACAGGGTTCTGTCCCACTGGGGAGGATGTGGTCCCCGCACTGTCCTCTGTGGCGGCACCTAACTGAAGTGTGGGCCACACGGAGGCATCAAAGCCAAGCCAAGTCGCGGAGGGGTTTTCAGGGCTGTGAAAAACTTGGTGACCGTCCCTGGCTGGGGGGGCCTTGGAGTCCAGAATAAACAGCTGCCACCACAGACTTCGGAGGGAGGAGCTGGGCTGCGCACCTTTCAAGCCTTAGCCTCCCAGCCCCTCAGCCCCTCGTGTTGTCTGGCTGCTGCTGTGGACAGCAGCTCTGTGCAGGGGAGGCCTGCAGTCCTCGTCAGCTTCCCCTGGCTCCCTCCCACGTCCCCCTGGGGTGCTGCGGGAGCCTGGAGGCAGGAGGGAGCGCATGCCGGTCTGCAGCCCAACACCTGGAAGCAGCAGCTGAGGGTGAGCGGTTCCTTCCCCACAGTGTGGCTGGTTTCTGCGGGACAGAGCCCCGAAGTGCCCATGGCAGTGACCCCTCAGGGGTTACCCCTAAGAGGCCGCTCCTTGCCGGGTCTCACCCAGGCCCACCGTAGGCCCAGAACCACATTCTCATGCGACATTCCTGGGCGGAGTCCCTGCCAAGGTTAGCGTCCGGGGGAATGCAAGTCGAGACTGTTGTTGACCTATTTCAAGTAGCATTTTCAGGTGGAAAACTTGCTTTGTTACATGGAAATTTTTCTTAGAAAAGGTTTGATATGAGATTGAATCTCAAAGGCTAAAAATAAATATGCGAGGTAGGTTCCCAAAGGTCAGCCAGGTTCCAGAGAAACTGACGCCAGAAATGTGTTTTAGAGACTTGTTTCTTGGAAATACTGAGGTTAGATTTGGGATGTAATGTCGGAACGAACTGAGTGGCTTTGGTTTATGTTGGCGAAGAACCCGCCCTCCTAACTCCCACGTGTGGTGGTTGGGCGCTTTCCGTGAACATTGTGCCTCCCAAGCACGGACACGATCCCCTGGGAAGTGAGTGACCGTCCCGCACACTGTGTCGCAACTGTGGCATGTGCCGAGTCGTGCATGTTGCTGGCTGTCTGGCCCAGACGTAGTGCCTTATGGTTGCAAGGAAATGAAGGCAGTCAAGAAATTGGGGGATAAAAATGTTCAACACCAGCTTTATTCCGTGGTCATTACAGGGCATAGCGTAGTCCCAGAAGTGCAGTGCAGCGCAAAGAATGCAGGGTGAGTCTGGGGACACCCTGGGGCAGTGGGGACATTGCCTCTGACACTAAGCTGGCTGTCAGGTAGCCTGGCCAACACCAGACGGCTGAAAGGTCTCCGCTCCTACGTGAGCCCAGCCAACCCCGTGGTCTGCTAGGACGTGGGGAGAGACTGGTAGCTGCTGTGTGACTCTGTCTTTGAGAATAAAAGGCACAGCCTGGCCTTCCTGAGCAGATCAAGGTAATTCACATCAACAGGCTTTGGGAGAAAATAGTGCTGTCATCCCACTGGCTTAGGGCAGCCCATCCCCGGAGACGCTTGTGTGAGAAAGTGGGAGCTAGTTCAGGAACCCTCGAGCTGCATGCCCTCAGCTGTCTACACCACCCCATTAAGTGAGTTAAATACCTGGGTCTGCGGCCTTTGAAAGCACAGTGGGTATATAGGTGCCGTTAGAGGTCAGCTAAGCCTAGCGTGTAATGGCCTAGTGCTTGGTGGGGTGCGGGGGTTAGTCTCTACAAGGAGGGTCACAGGCACAGGCACACGCTTCCTTCTGCAGGGCTGCCGGCGCCCCTGACGGACACAGGCTGTTTGGTGGAAGCGCTGGTGCTCAGTTCCTTTGGTGGCCTGCTTGTTTTTTAAAGAGGATAGTGGAATCCATTTTGGGTCAGCATGAGGTAATGAGTTAAGGGTAAGCACCGAAGTGGCCCCAGCGGAGCGGCCCGCCGAGAATCACAGGTTCTTCATGCACACCTGGCAACGGCTGATGTGTGTCCTGATGAGCCCAGCCTTGAGGGTGTCGGCGGAGGGCGAGCCCTGGAAGCTCTGCTCTGGAATGGTGGTGAGCCAGAAGCTGTACTTGTTGGCATAGTAGTGGCAGGTCCCGCGGCCCCCGTTGCACTCGATGAAAGGCGTGGCGCGGAAGTCCTCCAGGCAGCTGCCAGGCGACACCAGAGACTGGCCACCACCTTCATCACCTGCGGCCGTGTGCTGCCCAGAGGAGATACAGAGTGGGGTGGTGAGCATTGCCGGAGGCAGCCCAGGGCCACCCTGTACTGAATGCACTTTCTTCCCTAACCGAGCAGCAAACGTGAGCATCTGTGTCGATAAGGGCCGCCCAAAGCACACTCAAAGCGCAGGGTCGGCCACATAAATCGGGGACATTCAGACGGCGGACCTGGGTGCCAGGCACGCTGCAGGCGAGAGTCATGCACATAAATCGCCACCTGTGACTTGTTATATTTAGTGAAAACTAGAGCAACAAAACAGCAGGTTATAGTCAGGGATCAGAGTTGACTATCTTTTGGAGAAAAAATATTATCGATCCAATCATCTACTCTATGACTGAAGCATTTTCCTGCAGAAAAGATACCAAATTGTTAAAGTTTTTAAAAGGGAAAAGTTAAATCAACATGTAGGTCATTAACTGAGGTTGGCAAGACAGAAATCAGCATAAAGAAAGGCTTCTCCAAGTCCCCAGCTATGTTTATGAAGAGGAAGGGACTGTGAGTGGCTTTTGTTAGTTTTTCTCTTTAGAAAATGTCTACTTCCTGATTTTTCCACAACCAACATGTACTACTTGTGTAATTAGATTTTTTCAGAGGGCTGTTCATTAAGCAGCTGGTCACTGAAGGTGGTCTGGCAGCTGCTGGCTGCGAGGCTGGGCGGCTGGGCGGCCAGGCTGTTTGTCAGAGGGAACTTTTCACTCTCACAAGTTCCAGCTGCTTTAGCTTTCATAAACATTTTTAGCTTTTATTAAGGCATATAGTAGCGCCCTGGATCCCACACTGGTATGAAAAGGCGACAGTCACCTGGCCTGCTGGAGCTAGCAGCGTGAAGAGTGGAATGGGAGCATTTCGGACCGTGCAGGGCACAAACGAGGCTGTGCGGTGGCATCGCAGGGCAGTGGCCCCACGCCATTCGTTTAAGCAGAATAGCAAAGATAAACACCTTTGGGAAGCTTTCTGCTTGCAGAATGCAGAAGCCTTTCCAACTCAGGGTGGCTGTGTTCTTGCCACGAGCAGGTCCCCCACTGGGCCTAGGCCCGGGCTGTGCTGGGAGCTGCTGCCAGGGAAGGACAGCCCTGGGCAGCCAGCCGGGTCCACAGGAGGCACCCGCTGCAGCTGAAGCGGAGGAGGAGGTGTGCTCGTGCAGGGCCGCAGACTGAAGGGGGACCCCTGGCCTTTCTGGGGTCAGTAGAAGCTGTCCCTCCACAAGGGAGGCTGTTTTTATTCCCGAATTTCCCAGTGGGAGTTATGGAATAAGGGTGCTAGGGCTCAGTCCTCCCTGAGAGGCATGCGGGACTAGAAGAGGGTTGCTCTGCCCATCCTCACCAGCCACCTCACACTGTCAGCTGCTTGAAAGTGAGAAAACAGGCCGGGACCTGCAGAGATTTGGCTTCCAGGGGCTTCAAATTATGGCAGCCAAATGGTAAAAATATTAAAATACCAACACTTATTTATCTTTTCCTTCTTTTCTAGAATTATGGTTTTTATCCCCTGTTGTTTGACAAGATTAGGAAACTTCACATAATTCATATGTTATTTATATAACATGTTGGGCATGTAGTCGACAGAGCGGAGTCACAGCAGTTAACAACATCAGTGCCGTGGAGGAGGCGCTTTCCCCACTGGACCTGCCTCTCCTACAATGGGACACTGTAAGGGCTGCTATCACGGTGGCCTGCTCTGCCTCTGTACAGCCCGTACCAAGGCGGGGAGGCAGATGCACGGGCCCCTTCCAGTGGGGGTCCCGTGCCTAACATGGCTCAGTTACCAAGCGGCAGGCGGACCAACCTCTGCTCATCCCCTGAGCCAGGTCCCCCGTGCCCAACCTGAACAACTGCCCCATCTGATGATTCCTACAAAAAAAACTGTTCCCCAGGATTGCAGTACAGGAAGGGCATGGTGCTGAACCGAGCCAGGCAGGAGCCCGCCAGCCCTGCGGAAGGCACCACAGCTGAGCGCGGCCAGAAGGTGCTCCTCTGGGCTCCTTGGAACTAGATTTCCACCCTGGTCCCCGCTCTGAGAGTCAGCAGGCAAGTACCACATACCATAAGGAAGGAATAGCCAATCCACAGGCTCCGCCATCCGGCTGGGCAGTGGGGAATGGAGACATCTTGACTGTGGACCGCTATGGCGACGGCGGGGGCCTCGCACACAGAGCAGCGGCTGATGTAGGGCTTGATTTCGTCCTCGGCCACGGGCATCATGGGCAGCGGAGCGGTAGTGGAGAGCCAGTAGGACTTGTCGTTACGGCTGGCGTAGTAGCAGACGTCCCCCGGGTTGCAGTACAGGAAGGGCATGGTGCTGAACCGAGCCAGGCAGGAGCCCGCCAGCCCTGCAGAAGGCACCACAGCTGAGCGCAGCCGGAAGGTGCTCCTCTGGGACCCGCGGCCTGGGACCTGCCCCAGCTGCCACCAGGTAGGGCTCACACGTGCCTGGGGGACTGAGCTAGAGTTGTCCAGTTCCTTTTTTGGGAGCAGACCTCACTGGCATGTTAGCTCTGTCCTTCCTAGAAGTCCTCAGCACACCTCTGGACCATGCTGGGTCAGTAGGCAGTGCACCCGATGTAACAGCACCCCAGTGGGGCCCGTGTTGTGGGGTCCTAAAGCACAGCCCTGGGAAAACCCTGACGGCACCCCAGATGAGGGCCTCCCAGAAGGAACCCTGGCTGCTCCCACCCCCAGTGACTCTGTGCTTCTGGGTGCAAAGATTCACTTCATCTCATGGCCCGAGGGAGCCGTTCAGCTGTTTCCCTTTTGCACATCAACTGCTCGTGGTACAGCCAAATGCGTGGGCCACCCTCAGCAGTCGCTGTGGCCTGCCCTCCTGGCCCCGCTCCCAGCTCTATGTTAGGCTCTTATGCTTGTTTGCATTTGCCCTGCCTTTAAAAATAAGACCTTATTATGGAAGTAGAACATACAGCCAGGAATGTTCACATCCTCAGGGTTCAGCTGGACCAATTTCCCCAACCACTGTTCCCACTGTGGACTCCACAGACAGCCCCCTGGCCCCCTGCCCCCAGCTCCTGCTTTAAGGTGTACTCGCGCCATTTTCTGTGTGCTTTGCAGTCATTTGGACAAGCAGGCTTACTGGAATAAATATATGCACACATATCCACAGATAACGCTTTCCTGGGATTCCATGTGACTCCCACCCCCTCACAGCCCAGCCTGTCTGCAGAACTTGTGGGGAAAAGAAGGTGAAGCAGCTGGGGGCCTCCAGGTGGACCAGGCCAGTGACAGGCTGGGTCCCTCACAAGCCCAAGGAAGCCTCTGCCAGGTTAAAAAGCAGGTAGGTCTGGGATCTTGACCTGAGACTTTGGGGCATCAAAGGCCATTTTAATCTTTCCTGAACCCCCAGGGACTGGACAGGCTCAGAGCCTTCAGTCAGGAGAAGCTTGCTGGTCTCTGAGGGTTCATGGACCTCACTGTGGCCGCTGGATCTTCGCTACCACCAGCACAAGGAGCAGAGCCGGCCGTGGGCTTGGCGGGCGGGACCTACCTAGGTCCTGGTTGTGGGCTTTCTCCTGGCCTTCAAAATACAGCAGGCTGTATCCGCTCCAGAGCTTGTTCATGCCCACGGGGCACATGGGCTCCTGGTCCGTCTGGCTGTGCTTCACCAGGAGGTAGCCAATGCTGACGCTGCGGCCAGGCATGCCAGGCATGCCGGGGCTCCCCGGGCGGCCTGGCTCCCCTAAGGCCGAGAGACAGTGGCTGCTTTTCAGCTGCCTGCAGATGCAGGCCCAGGGCGCGGGGCTGACGGTGCGCCTTTGCAGCACCCCCTCGCCTTCTCCCCAGAGCCTGGGTCTCAGCAGCTCTGCCCCCTGTAGACCGGGAGCCGTGGGAGGGCCGCCTATGCCCACCCTCAGCAAGGGTGGGATAACATGATGGCAGCGCCATGCTGGACGGGGGGCAGGCGTCAGGGTGCGCTGGTGCCGGGGGGAGGAGAGCCCCTCGGAGGTGGGGGTCCCTGGGAGCGCAGCAGCCCAGCCCTCAACGATCTGGCTCCTCTACCCCAAGCGCCGACCCCCTTGGCTCGCTGCACACGCCGCTGTTCCCGGGGGACACATCTGCTGCCGGGAACGGCTGCCCAGGGCCCCCCTGCCCCCGCAGCAGCAGACTGTCTGACCCGGCTCCACAACACGCGGCTGCCCGACCTCCCACCCCGCTGCAGGCACGGCTTCCATCTCAGCACCTTCTCACGGATGCCCCACCCTTTGCCGCCTGGGCCTCCCTGCCCGGATGGCCCCCATCTGTCCAGGTGCCTCTGACTCGCACCCGCATGTCCTGGGCTGCCTGGCCATGGATCCACCCGTGGCAGCCACTGTACTTTGTGGTCTGCACACCCACAGGGCAGCCTGCATTTGGCCTTCAGCTCACCTGCTCACACCACTGCTCTGTGGGAGCACAGGTGGCTTAAAACAAATCTGGAGAGTTTTTTGCACAAATTACTGTATCTCTGTCTTATCCTGCACACAGACAAATAATCTTAATGAAGAACGCAGGAGTTTACAATGGCCCGTTAATGTGATTGGATTCTTTCAGCTCATCACCGCAGACCCGTAAGATCTTTACCATCCTGTTTCTCAAAGTGTGTGGATCGCGTCCTTCTCTGAGGCACCAGCAGGTGTCTTGGGAAGGCAGGGAGCCGCCTTGCTTCAGGGGGATCAGTGCCCTGTGCGCTGCTAGCACGGGCGCCCTGCTCCGCATGGGTGTGAGGAGCGCACACCCAGCACCAAGCACCCTTGGGGCCAAGCTGGGGTGTGAAGCAGAGGGGCAGTGGCCTCTTCTAGGCTGGCCCGGGCCCCTTTATTCTCTCCCCAGCCCCACCGCAGGACCTGGGAGAAGCACTGTGCCCTCTGCCCCCTTTGCCTTCCATCACGCACCTTCCTGGCCAATTGGCCCCTGGTGTCCCACTGGCCCCTGGTCTCCTCGGAATCCGGGAACAGCAGACACTCCGCCTCTTCCCTGGGGCCCTGCCTTCCCTGGAGCCCCGCGGAAACCTGCAGAGTCCCCAGCACAGGCGTGAATGCCACAGGAGTGACAGTGCTGGGCACCAGGGGTGCTGACCAGATGCTTTTCAGGAAGAGAGCAGGGAGCCTCTCCCTGGCTGCCCTGTGGCTGGCCTCCTACCTGCTTCTCCTGGGGGGCCCTGGGGCCCCAGCTCTCCTTGGGCCCCTGGGGGGCCTCTCCTTCCCTGGGGGCCCACTGGCCCCCGCTGGATGGCAAACTTCTGGGGGATTCCTGCAATGCCCGGGGACCCCACAGGCCCAGGGGCACCTGGAAAGAGAAAAGAAAGGCCTGTTGACACAGCAGAGCCCTCGACCTCTTACTCTGGCCACTGGTCCACGTTCGTGCTCACTGAAGCCAAGCGTGGCACAGCCTAGACCAGCCTTGTTCTCTAGAGATGAGGCAGCTGATGACCGGTCTGAGAGGTCGCTCAGTGTCCGCCCTTCCACAATGCCTGGCATTCACCAAGGCCCCGTGGGAATGTCAGCAGACCTGGCCTGTCTTGGTTTCCCCTCTGTGCTTTTTGGTTTAGGCCCCATGACAAAGAGTGACCTCGGAGGTGTCCCCAGCCCAGAGGGGCAGGACAAGCCCTCAAGTATGCTCCTGGCAGCAGCAGACCTGGGACTATGGCTCTGCTGGGATGCAGACGGCCACTTACCCGGGAGCCCTCGGTCTCCTTTGGGTCCCTTGGGGCCTCGGTCACCTGCGCTCCCGGTGGCGCCTATGTTTCCCATGAATCCTTGCTCACCTCTAGGCCCTGCAAGACAAGCGGGACTTGGAGGACAAGTATGTCTGGAGGGCTGCAGTCACCCAGCCAGGCCCTGCCTCCCTGGTAATAGCAGCCCTCTGAGGACCCATCACCTTTTTCTCCTGGGAGACCAAACACGCCAGGCCGGCCCTGGGGCCCGGGGTCCCCGCCCCATCCTTTGGTTCCTGGGCTTCCCAGAGTGCCGGGGTTCCCTTCTTCTCCTTTGCTTCCCGGAAGAGCAGCAGGCCCTGGGGGGCCCGGGGGGCCTCGGTAACCTGTTGCCATCAGTCACGGAAGAGGACAGTTAGAGCAGGAGGCAGGCACCACGCCGTGCCGCTGATGGGCGCGCAGAGGGTGGGGCATGAGGTCCCTGTTCAGGGGATGGTCTTTTGCAGGTCGGTAGCCCTGGGTGACTTTTCTTATTGTGGTAAAATACATGTAACATGAAACATGCCATATTCTCTAGGCTCAGAGGCATTAAGCACATCCATGCTGCGGTGCAGCCATCCCCACCACCCACTTTCAGAACGTTCTCCCTTCCCAAACTGCAGCTCTACCCCCTTCATCAGCCACTCCCAGTCCCACCAGCTGCTTTGTCTGCACCCGTGTGGCTGCTCCAGGGACGAGGCTCTTCTGTGCATGGGCGCTGCACTGAGCTCAATGTCCTCCGGGCGGAAATGGGTCTGGTCTGTCTGTCCCTCCTGTAACGGGCTTACTGCCTCTCCCGCCCCAGGGGGGCCTGTGCACAGAAAAGTGGCCATGCTCACCTTCCAGGCCGAATATCCCTGGGGCTCCTTTGTCACCAGGTGACCCAGAGACATTGGAAGGGGGGGTGATGCCTGGAAATCCCTGCAGTCCTGGGCTCCCAACTGGGCCTCGCTCCCCTTAGGAGGGAAAAAGAAGCTGTTTTTAGTATCAGCGCCCCTTTAAAAACTCTACTGTTTCCCTTCTATGCTGTCACCTGTCCAGGAGCAGAGCCCCCAAGGAGGTAGTGAGGGGAGGCGTCCAAGGCCAGGGAATGTGGCACGACACGGGCTCTCCGGGCTGGCCCGGGAGGCAGGCCCACACGGCCCCTGCCCCCACTGACGTCCCCATTTGCGTTCCAGCTAAGGCTCCCACTTCAGTTGAGTGTAAAAGAGGATACTTTTATGTCTACTTCAGGCCATGCTGTTTGAATGTTTTGCTTTTTGTAGATGATTTTACTGTTTAAATTGGCCCCCTAACATTACACTGGAGTGTCTGGGGTCACTGAAGTTCAGGGAGGGTGAGAAAACACGTCCCTGGACGGGCAGCTCCAGGTGTGAGTCAGAGCTGAGAGCATGCGCTCAATGTAGGGAGGCAGCAATATGCATTCGACAAGGTCTTTAAACAGACACACATCAGGCAAGGTCACTTATCAACTGGTTGACAAGAGTATAACCAGGGGCTCGCAGGAACCCAATGCTGTATTTCCGCTAGAAGAAATGGTTCAGTATTTGATGATTCAACGTTTGCGGCAACTTTACAGACCATCACTTCTGCAGGTGACACGGGTCGACTATGTGAGTCAAAGGCTGGGGCCCTCTGGCACATGTGGGGGGCAGTCCCCCCACAGGGACATCTCTGGGGCTCCTCCTCCCCATGCTTCGGCCAATGGGGCATTTATGGCCCGTCTGGGTGGGGGCGGGGGTGCTGCCTGTCAAGGTGAGCTGGGCAGCCAGCAGAGAAGGTGGTTGGAATCTCTCCCACTTGCCACACAAGTATTTGATTTTCCTTAAGGCCTGGGGACCAAGATATTAGTACTAGAACACTGCAAAAAAAAAATTAGAATGTCAAAGTATCCAGGGGCCACCCTCTCTGCTCTGGAGGCACGAGAGGGCTGGAGCGATGCCACATACATGTGAGATCAAGAAAAGGTGACACAGTGGTCTCCTTCCCCACGTGCTTCCCAGCTGATCGATGCTCATCCGCAAGGCAGGGAGATGCTGGTGGCCGTCCAGGGAAGGGGCCCGCGGTGTGCCCTTGTGAACGGGACGAAGAAACACACCCGGAGGAACACTTGGGAAGGGGCCCCCTCAGCCTCAGCAGTCACAGTCGGCGAGTGAGCGGCTCACTAGGCCTCAGGGATGAGCGGTCACCACCTCGTGACACAGAGTGACCCGGAGCCGCTCCGGCTCTCGTCACAGAGTCACTGGGACAGGTGGCGAGCGTCCGGGAGTCACAGCACGTACTCCAGTTAGAAGACCCAGGCTGGCCGGGATCCCACAAACACATAACGAATGTAACTTCAGCGACGAGGCCTCTGCGAGCGAGGGCATGGAGGGGGCAGGAGTCACTTTGCTGGAATCCGGATCAAACGACCTCATTTTCTAGGTGGCACCCCAAATCTCCCAAAGTATCAAAATAAAACACCTGATGAATGGAGGTTCGATGCAAGCCCGTTTTGCACAACTCATAGGCAAGACATGAACTGAAGCTGCATGTCTGCTGCAGAAATAATTGAGGCTGCAAATGGGAGCTTCTGGCCTGAGCTGAAAGCCAGTGACTCAGGACCGACAGTAAGATCCCAGTCGGCTGCCTCCTCCGCAGTCTCCTGTTCTCAGATCAGTTCTGTGGGGCTCAGTATCAGGGAATTCTGGAGTTTCCAGCTATTTGCAAGGGGAGGGGAGGTGACAGACCCTGGAGAACCAGACATGTGGCCTGAGCCTTGAGTCACCCGCCACTCCCCTAGGTGATCAGGGTCTCTGGCCTCAGGCACTGCTCCCCTTTGTGGGGTCGTTGTCTCCAGCCTTGGAGGGAATTCTGACCCTATGGCCCAGCACCAATGTCCATGCAGACACCTGGCTGGCTTCCCCCATGGACGAAATGCAGGGGTGTGCAGGGTGTGGGGGGGCCCCAATCCTCAGGACATAACCCCTGGGGCTGGAGGCACATGTCGGCGAACTGCAGCATGGGAACACTGCTCCTGGACGTTGGCTTCTTTGGATCTCAGATTAGGCTTGAGTCTGGTGGAGGGGGTGAGGGTGGCGGTGGGAAGGGGGAGCGGGGTCTTTCTCAGCAGCTGAGACCACGTTTCGCCGGTTAGCTCCCATCACGTATCAGGTCAGTCCCGCGGGGCTTAGCTCAGCGGTTTAATGTACAGTTTACTCATTTATCCAACATTCTGAATGCTGGTTATAGGTAAGACACTATGTTGGGGTCCTGCGGGGACACCCCTGTCCCCAAGGGGATAGACATCATGATCCCTAGGGTCAGGGAGCCTGTCTTCACCACGAGGGAGTCTGCCCAGTCACTGAGCCGATGGATAAGACACACTGCCTGATGGAACGTCATGGTGGAAGCCTAGCCCAGAGGTTTGCAATGAGCCCCCTCTCTCCCGGCTTCTGCGGCTCAGTCTCTCGGGTTCTGCTTCCGCAGAAGGTCTATCCCATGTTCCGGACTCACCTGGAACTCCTCGCTCCCCTTTCTGTCCTGGTGGTCCGACAGGGCCTGGAAGGGTGTTGGCTTCTCCTGGGTCACCTCTGTCCCCACCAGGACCTGGGAAACCTGGGTCTCCATGGATGTCTGCACCTGCGGCAGGGCGCACAGCACGGTCATCAGCATCTCCAGCACAAATTATTCATTGTAACTGAAAACTTGTGATGCTTTTCAGTGACACTCAAAAAATAGAAAACCAGCAGGCAGCGTGGGGATTTCAGCTTGCTATGTAGCCTTAGTGTCCCAGAATCCGAGACTTGGCAGGCATCCTAGAGATTGTAGTTGAACCCCTTTGCTTTCTAGATGTAAAAACTAAAGCCCTTCAGAAGGTGCAGACTCACAGACGCAGCTGCCCGCCCTCCCCCCGCCCCAGGCCTCGGGGCTCCTGGCTGGGCAGCTGCTGTTGTCAGAGGGAAACCTCACTCACAGCGCAGGTCAGGTGCTGCTTAGAGCAATCTGGTGGCAGGAAAGAGCGATACAATGTGACCATTTAAACTCCAGCTGAAATGTTCATTGGAGCACGACTGGGAGAATTTATATAAAATTACACACAAATTTATCTGTAGGTAGGTGAATATCTGTTTACATAAAATGTTTATAAAGAGAATATTCTGACAACAGGATTGTGGATGATTTTTTTGTTTGTTTAATTGTATTTTTGAGAACTTTTCTTTACCGAACATGAGTAAGTTTGTACTTTGAAAAGAAAGCAAACAGTAAAAGTCATCTTTTAGATAGAGACACATTAATAAAACGATTCCCACCTCTCATTGTCCTATATCCTACAAATATTATTACCTGACTAATAAAAAAGTTAAATGAAAAGATAGGACATTAAGATTTAACGTTAAAGGAGCTACATTTAAATGAACATTTCTGAGAAGCTGAGGTTTCAGCCCTTTGTGATGGAAGCTTCTTGAAGGGACAAGAGTACAAGGGAAGCTTTCTGCAGAAAACGATGGTGCCCTGTTGAGGAATGGGTCAGCATGTGCACGGTACTGTGAGACCCCAGAGGGGCTAAGGACGAAATCCGTAGCCTGTCCTTGGCTTTTGGACACAGTGGGGCTTTGTATTTCCCTCAGGAAAAAAAAATGTGCTGGAATAGTTTTTAAAAGCAGCTCTAATAGCTTCTGAAAGATGTGAGTGTCTTTTCCTTTTGGATCAAAAGACCCCTGGGGGTGCCATGTGGTGAGCTCGGCTGGTTCCCCCAGAGAGCACCCCTACCATGACAGTGTAAGGAGGCCTTTGGCAGGTGAGCAGGGTCGAATGAGGTCCTGGGGTGGCCCCACGATGGCATGAGTGCCTTCACAAGAAGGGCCACCAGCGTGCTCTCTCCTCCCATGTGAGGAACCTTCTGGGAACCAGGACAGGACCTCGCCGCAAGCTGGCCGTGCCGGCGCCCTGACCTAGACTGGAGCTGACTAAGACAGCCACGGCCTGCTTCCAAGTGAGAACAGCCCAGGATGGCTGGCCCCTGCCATCTTCCCCGGGCCAGTGAAATGGAAGATCACAAATCCAGTGCTGGGCCAAGCGGGCATTTTAGACAACTCGGGCATGGATGCCAAATTTTCCCAAGATGCTGCCCGGCCACAAGACACTGTTATCTCTCCATGGTCCGCTTGGCACTTCTGACTTACAGGGGTGGAGTCTTAGGCCCACAGCTCAGCTGTCTGCCGGACCACAGGGACCCGAGGCCACGTGGCCTCAGGGGTTAGCGCACAGACCTCGTGGGGCAGCCCCGCTCTCTGAGCCACCCCCCATCCAGGATGGCCCCCGGCATGGCCCCGTGGCTGGGACAGCGTCAGTACCTGGGGATCCTGGAAAGCCTTTGGTGCCTGGCAAGCCGTGCAGTCCCCCGATGCCGCGGATGCCGGGGAAACCTGTGTGGGTTCACGCAGAGTTAGTCCCAGCATGGAAAGCAGAGACCCATAAATAACTCAGACAGGCTTTTGCTTGCTATGACATGGTCATCCATCCCACGTGTTCAAAAGCCTGGCAAACAGGAGGCAGCTCGGTCCGTCCTGAGGCACGTCAGTGAGTTGCTTCCATGGTAAGCAGGAGAAGCATGTGGGTTACAGTTTGTTGTTATAGAATCTTATTACAGACACTACAGCTGGAAGGGAACTGGTGAGTGGTGTCTTGTTTCTCTTCCTGACGCTTGAGTCATGGTATACGTTTGACTTGTAAGACCTGTTCTCAGAGCCAACAGCCTGGTATTAGTTCCATTCCCTCTTGACTCCCCAGGACAGACATTTGCAATGGTGGACGTGGGAAACTCGATCAGAATTTAGGGTGATCCACCCACCTCCCCACTCACTGCCCACCTTGCAGGCAGAAGCCACCTGAGAGAGGCTGAGGGGTGCCCCCACCTCACCAGGACTCGTGGGGACCCAGGTAGGAACCCCACCTGACCAGGGGCCTGTCCCCCGACTGCAGCCTGTCCAGGCCAGGCTGAGAAATCTCCCGAATCCTGCCCAGAGGGCCACTGGGCCCCACTCAATGTGAAACCAAGAAGCCCTCGGCAGAAAAACAGGGACACTGGCATGCACCTGTCCCTCTGTCCATCTGGCCTCACCGGCCTGTGTGCTGAGTGAGAAGTGGGCCCAAGCCCCCAGGAGGTTCTCATTCATTCACTGGGGAGGAAACTCTGCCTTGCAGGCTGGAGTGTCTTTTTCTCGGTGCTGGCACAGCGGTAAACCCCTGCCCTCTGTGTGGGGTGTGGATGGCAGACTGCACACACCCCTGCCTTTCATCTTGCACAGTCTTATAGAAAACAGTCAGGAGGGAGGCCAGCTCTCCTAACAGTACGTCTCCTGGCCTGGCAGGCTGGCTCGGAAACCCCCCCCCACGTGCTTGGTCTGCAAAGGGGGAAGTGGTCTTACCTGGTAAGCCTGGAGCCCCTGGCCAGCCAAAATCCCCTTTGCTGCCGGGCACCCCGACATGTCCTGGCTGTCCCTGAGGCCCCTGCAGCCCTGTCAGTCCTGGAAAGCCTGCGGGCAAACACATCCTTCAGTGCGCTCCAGAGCCACCAGGCCTTGCTTGGCCACCAGCTCAGCGCTGCCTGGAGCCGGAGGACCCCCTGGGCAAGAACGGGCTCCCCTTCAAGCCAGCAGTGCTCGTGGCCTTAGACCCCCACACCCAGGGTCAGGGTGGCTAGGCTGGCCCTGCCAGAGATGACTGCCCGTCTGTTTCTTATGCTCATCCCGTCGTCCAGATAGAGGCGGGAGAGAACCCGAGAAACACCCTGGGATGAGCCCCTCGGGGTGCAGGGGCCCTGGACAGAACAAAGCCAAACAAAGCAAGGAGCGCCGGGAAAAGCAGGGAACAGGTTGCCTGCTGGCTTCCGTCCTCAGCTTGGGCTCCCACGTGCGTGCAAACGCATGGAAGGGTCCCAAAACAAGAACTCAGTCCTGTCACAGAGAGACAGATGCTGGGCCCCGAGCGCAGCCCTGGCCCCAGCGTCAGCCCAGGCCGGGCCCCACAGCCGGGTGCGGGTTCTCTCCGTGTGTTTGGTTCTGAGCTGGGCCAGGTGACCGAGCAGCACCGAGAGCAAGCGTCCTGGGCAGGGGGTCGCAGCAGGCGGGGAGCAGGCAGCACTGGCGCCCCCACTGGCCGTGGAGGTCTGGGGGCTCGGCCCGCTCAGCCTCAGGATGGCACGGAGGAGGCTGTAGAACAGCGAGATTCACCTGTTTGCCCTTTAAGGCCGGGCGGGCCCTGGGCTCCGGTCAGGCCTGTTATCCCAGGGAAGCCGACTTCACCCTCCGTTCCTCTCTCGCCAAAGAACCCCTTTAGACCTGTAACCACAGATTTGCTGCTTGGAACAAACCACAGACGTCATGTCACTAGGGCGCAGTGCATGTAGGGTTCACAGGCATGCTGGTAAGGGCGCTGCCAGCCCACGGGGGCTTCTGCTGCGCACAGGCAGGCTACCTAAACGTGCTCCTTCCTCCCTCCGAGCCTGTGCTTGGAGGCTCCCACGCTGGCACCTCATGCCCCGGGGCAACCCCCACGTAACAGGGCCAGCAGGACACCGTGGGAACAGTGGCATGCCGCCTCCAGCCCAGGCTGTGGGCCATCACTGCTCTCCCTCTGTGACGTCTCCTGCATTGCTCGCTGGGGGGAAGCTAGCTGCCGTGTGGGGAGGACATTCCAGCGGCCCAGGGCGGGGCCCCCACAGCAAGCAGTGGAGGCCCCCAGTACAGCCTCATGGGGACGTCACCCTGGATGTGGGTGCCATGGTTCCATCCCAAGACCTCCGAGTCCCAAACCCCTGCCTCTGAACTTGGACCTTCAGACGCTGTATGAGATGGCGCCTGCTTGTGGGTGCTGTGGCCCCTATGCCCTGCTAAATGCAGCAGATCACTAACCGGGGCTCTTCCCAAGTGGTCTTGAACGTGGGATGTGCTAGGGAAGCTGGGGGCACTGTAAATGTGAGGATGTGCAACCTGCTCCCCAGATGTGGCTCAGCAGGGTTGCGGCCTGGAATCTGCATTTTAAACAAGCACCTCAGGGGCCTCTGGGGTGGTGGCGGGGCAGACAGAAACGCTGTCTTCACATCAGTGACACTATTCTGGGTCAAACATTTCGGTGTGTTCTGTACACTGGAAGGTTTTGAAAGCCTCTGACCATCCCAAACTCCACATAATCACTTTTAACCAGTGTCTCCTTAAATCTGAGGCCATTGCTTATATAAAAATACTGCTAATGTTTATGTGGCCTCAAAGAAAAACAACCTGAGAAGTTCTGCTCATTTTCTGTTGACTATTTGAGTGCTTTAAAATCTGCTCCAAACCCCATCACCTGGTGCGTCTTCACCGACCCGACGTGATCTCCACCCAGACTGAGCTTGGCAAGTCCAGTCTCTGACCAGCCCTAAACCCTGGTACCCCAGCGCTGGGCCGCTCTGACCCAGGGCCCCACCGCCCGCCCCTCTGCTGCAGGGGAGGCTCTGGGGCTGACCCCGCACAGGCACACCTCCCTTGCCTTAGGGAGCCTGGAACATCCCCGAGGATGGCTGACAGGACCACCACCTCTTTGCCCACGACTGCGGTCCTGAGACACGGTCTGCTGCTGAGGGACCCAGTGGGAGGCTCCGCTCCTGGGCACTCAGTTAACTGGGAGCAACCCTTGGGGGGCAGCTTCTCACCCCCACACATTCTTAGTTGAACAAATGAGGTCATTGTTAATGACGTGTGGCAAAATGGCCTCACATTTCTGCTGTAATGACCCAAACTGCCCAGGTGACCATTCAGGACGGGAGAGTCAGGCAGCTGAGGGCCAGAAGGCGGAGCAGCACGGGAACTGCTGGGGCCGGGACGAAAGCCACCTGGAGCTCCAGTTACTGACCCACAATGAGCCTGAGGGGCCGGCAGATGAGGCCGCCTCTTCCGGGGCAGCAGCTGTGTGGCCCAGGCAGACTGAGCACCCCATCCACTGTGCACGTCTCTGAGATGAGGACACAGCTCCACATCTGCCCACGTGACACGCCCTTCACCTCCACGAGGGCATCCCTAGATGGACCTGGGGCTCCGTGCAGCTTCAGCAATGTGGGGCCCCAAGATCAGATCCCGTGGAAGGAGGCCTCTCTGGCCCATGCCTGGGGGTAAAACCACAGGCAGGAATTCTGGCCTTGAACCTCAGTGGTGCTCAAGAAGGGGGTGCTACCGGACCACTGCAGGCACCTGATGCACAGGACAGGGCGCCCCTCGCTGCCTGACACAGGGGACGGGCCCCACTCCCTTCTCAGGACCTCTCACTGTTTGCAAGATGCTCTGCGCACTGGGTCCCTTGCCTCAAGCCCTGCACTGTGCCCCAGTGGCCTGAGGCATGCTTCCTTTGCCTCAGTCTATGTTTTCCAGGTTCCGGCTGCCCCCTTCCACAACGTGGATCACTACTATTGCCCCTTCCAGGGACAGACAGAAAGGGTTCCTGACTTTGTCTTCAGGTTTAATTTAGTTAAAAATTCCAGCTTCCCTTGCACATTGGGCTTGAAGATCTCAAACCATTCCCTTTGACGTGACTCAGAGTGCTTACAGTGACACAATTGTCCAGCCAGCCCACGAGTGACACAGACTGGGTCAGGGCTGTGGCTGGGCTGGAGATATGGAAACGGCTGTACCTGGAGCTCCAGCAATGCCCCGTTCTCCCTTAAGGCCTGGACTTCCTGGTAAGTCTATGGTGTCACCAATGTCACCTGTAAGTGAAGAAGGGATAGTGACAACAGGTCTTCCTACTGGAGGTGGTTAGTTTTGCAGCTCTATAAAGAATGCATTACATTCTTTGTAAGAATGATTTGCTTCAAAATAACTAACAGTACTTGCGGGTCTGGCATCACCGTGCCTGTCCAGACGCTCTGGACGGCGGATGCCCTGTTTTCACCGTCTCAGCAACACTCACCGAAATCCCCCGTGGGGCCGATCTCGCCGTACAGGCCTGCTCTCCCCGGAGCCCCCTTGTCGCCCTAGAGCAAAGGCACACAGGAGGCCTTCTCACAGACCGTTCGTGAGCCACGCACGCGGCTTTGAAGGGTCAGTGCTTCCAGGCACTGGATCTGCGAAAGCCAACCTCTAGGCTTATGACCTTGTCATTCTGTAGAAAACTCCTGAAACTTTTCAGCACAATAGTAGGCGGCCTGCTTACCTGCTCATGCTGGACTGTAAAGTGGTACAAATGAGATGGGCTTCGAGACTTTACTGAAATTAGTGACATCAGTGATGCAGATCATGAGGATATGCCGACAGCGATCACGGCTGCCGTGCCCACCCCCTGGCAGGCTTCATGCAGGTACATGTGCTGGTCCCACCCCAGGAGCTCCCCAAGGTTGGTCAAGCCTTCTGATCAACCCTATGAGGTAGATACTGTTGTTTCCCATCTGACAGATGAGGAAACTGAGGCACAGTGAGGTTAAGTAACTGCTCAAGGTCACTCAGCTGGTGGCAGCAGAACTGGGACACCAGCTTGGGCGTCCAGATCCCCGAGCCTGCCCCTCACAAGGCTGTGCACACCATCTGTGGCGTGAGTGTGGCTTCTCCACGGAGGGGCCGGCTGCAGATAATGAGACTGGGAAGGTGTCTGGATCCCACTGTGACCCCATGGAAACCCCGCTTTTCCTCTTGGAAGGGGCGTCCTCCACACAGGGAGGGTGGCAGCTCTGGTCTACCTTGACCCCCTTGGTCCCCTCTTTGGCATCAGCCTGGCTTCATTCCTGCAGCATCGACACTGTTACCCTTCCCCAGCATGGTGTGCATGAAGCTTCTGAATTATTAAGTGGCTCCATGTCGTGGAAGGAGAGAGGAGGGTGTGTGGAGGCTGCACCCTATTTAGATTACACTCTGTGAGTCGAACATTTAAGATGAGTGCAACTCCCTGCATGTATGTGCGAGTTACATGCTCTGTCTCCATGACACCCAGTAAAACGGCAAGGTGGCTACTGCCTGCATTTTTCAGGTGAGGACAACAGTGCCCAGCACACAGCACACGCTCAGGGACATGAGCTGAGTGAAGACATGATTAAATGGCAGGTGGGGTGGTTGTCCGAGCTGACCCAGTAATGGCTTCCGATCCTGCTGTCACTCGCGTGCTCAAGTTCAGAGCTCAGACTGCTAGGAATTCAGGCTTAGTCCTTTCAGGGCCCCCATGGAAAATGCGGACACCATGTTTCACCCAACAGCGGCTCACGAAAGGGCCAGTGGTGGCCTGGCCGAGTGCAAACCCCCACTGGTGTTGGTGCAAGCGCAGCGTCTCCTTACATTGACCTGGGGCCTAGGCTGGCCTGAGGTTCTGACTCAAAACAGGTGCCTTGACCGCTGACGGCCCAGTGACGTGCAGGACCACAGCACTCTGGGCAGCAAGCAGAGGAGAGGGTGCTCACGAGAAGATGCCCACTTACCCTGCTTCCTGTGAATCCTGGAAACCCTATAATCCCAGGGGGCCCGGGCACGCCAGGGAATCCTGGTAAACCAGGAGAGCCAGGAACTCCGATGTCTCCTTTGACTCCCTTGAGGTAGCCCGGCTTCCCTGGAGACCCAGGTATTCCGGACAGCCCTGGGATCCCTGGCATCCCAGAAGAACCTGCAGGGAGACCCCGAGTGTGATGCCTGGGGAGGAATGCGGCCCCTCCCAGGACTTGTGCCCTGCTGTCCTGAGTGCCACAAAGCCTGCAGACACACTAGGCTGTCAGCAGAGCTGAAGTGAAGGAGGGCAGGCGGGGCGGGAGGAGGGCGGGTGGACGGTGCCCAGGGGGCCAGGCGTGGTGGCCTCACCTTTCAGGCCCAGGTACCCCTTCAGCCCCATAGGTCCTTCGTCTCCTTTCTCCCCTTTGATGTCCTTCATTCCTGGCAGGACGATGGGAGGCGGTCCTGGGGGGCCAGGGTCCCCTCGGCTGCCTGGAAGGGAACAGAATGTAGTTGTTGCTTTGCCTGTGGGCCAGGCGGGAGGACAGGGGAAGAAGGCCTCTTGGCTACTGCTGTCCTCCCAGACCTGAGTCCTCAGAGGCTCTGAGTCGCAGCAGCAGGTCTTCCCTGGTCTGGCAGCCTGAGAGCAGGCGATGGGGTCTCTGGGAGATACTGAGGTGGAGGGAAACACCTGTCTCCCCACCCCTGCCAGCAGGTGGAGTGTGAGCACATAGCATGTGACAGGTGGACGCTCCCCCACCTACCTCAGAACATTCTCATCTCCCCAAGAGCAATCTCGTGCCCCTCAGCATTCACACCAATGCCTCCTGCCCCCCAGGCCCAGGCGACCTCTAATCTGCTGTCTCTACAGATGCACCTATTCTGGACACTTCATGCACACGGGAGCAGATGACATGCAGCTAATGGTTCCAAATTTTCTACATATGGTAGCATGAATCAGACCCCCATACTTCTTCACTGCTGAGCAATATTCCTTCATACGGCCATACCACACATTGCTATGCACGGGGGATATTTAGGTTCATTCTTTTCTATTGTGGCCACCAGGCATAATGCTGCTATGCACATTTGGGATCACCAGGCATTACATGGCTGTGCACACTCAAGGGTGTTCTTCTGTGGGCACGTGCTTTCAGTGCTCTTGGGCACACACCCAGGAGAGAGACTGCCGGGTGATGGGGTCCACCTTTTTAAGAAACCGCCCTACTGTTTTCCACACTGCTGTGCCATTTCATGTCCCACAGCATACAAGGGTTTCCGTTTCTCCACATCCTCGTGAACACTTTATTAGTATTTAAGGTTTTAGAGACCATGGTGACACTTTCAGAACAAGGGTGTTTAAACAAAGGTCATGAAGATGTGCCTTTTAGCAACATACTTCCTGGATGGAGCCTCGCACCTGGGCCTTGAGACGCCTGCCCACCCCAGGCTGGGGCCAGCCTTGGTCCTGAGGGTCCCAGCCTCCTCGGCATGTGGTGCGCCCTCCACCTGGAGTACTGCGCCCCTCTTTGGCAAACAGTACTCCCTTACTTTAGAATTTACCTTCTGCTTTGCACCTGGCCTCATCTGACCTCATGCTTACTATGGAAAAATCATGGCAGGATATGCTTTTTAGGATGTTTTTGGTTTCTAATGCTGCTGTCATTTTTGTTCTTAGAGCTTCCCCTGGTTAGGATTACTCCGATTACACTGTCAGGGAGTCGAGGCTGCATAAAGCCTTCTACTTTGTGTTAGTTTCCTTGTTAACGGGGCCTTGCTTCTGGGTTCCAGAAGGCTCCTTCTGAGTGGTGTTATGCCCCCAAGGCAGTGAGTCTCACCCCTCAGGAAGACCTTAAGGGTGGAGGACATACCTTTCACACCCGGCTCACCAGCCAGGCCCTTCAGCCCTGGGACGCCAAAGACTCCGACCTCTCCTTTGTTCCCCGGGAGCCCAGGCCTGCCTTGGAGCCCGAGCATGCCTTGGAAGCCGTCCATCCCGGGCGAGCCTCTACTCCCTTTGGAGGCAACCAGAGAAGTGCTGGTCAGGCATGGGAACCATGCGGGGCATTTCTGTCCCTCTCGCCAGACACAATCCCACAGAGGAACTCAGTGAGGAGACACTGAGGTCTTTAACTGAAACAGGAGAGTCCCCAGGACGCTGCTCCCTGAGTGCTCGTCTGCACAGACCGAGGCGTTCAGGATGGGCCTGCATGTCATCTGGCCACTGGGAACAAGACATAAGGCAAACCGCACAGCAGCCAGGCAGAAAGACCCGAGGAAAAGGTAGCCTGGGTCTGTGGGCCTACCGAGAAGAGGCTGGGAGGGGTCTTAAGAGGGTCTGCTGACACTGCACCCTGTGTGGGAGCCTGGGGGAGACTAGTGGGAACACAGCTCGCGGACTCACTCTGTGCAGGTGACCTCGCTTCTCCTGGGTGTGGGTTTCTGGTCGCCAGCGCTGCCCTTGGATCTAAACCTCATCTCCTGAAGATCCTCTCCACAACCTCCCCACACAGACAATGAACCCTGCTCCTCAGGGACAGGGGCTTCTCCCTTGGAAAATTAGTAACTTGGCATTTCAGGGTGGGTCGGTCCCACCTGGCATAGGCAGGTGGCAGGGGGTCCTGGGGCCTCAGCCTGCGGTGGGTCCCACACCCCAGTTAAGCCACCAGCATCCCTGGAGGTAAGGCCCTGCCAGTCAGTTACCTTTGGACCCTGGGATACCAGGCATCCCAGCCATTCCTTTGAATCCAGAGCTTCCGGGGTGGCCTCTCTCACCCAAAAAACCAGGGTCACCTCTATCACCAGACACACCCTTCATGCCCACAGGGCCGGGGACACCAGTGTCGCCTGGGTCTCCTCTGTCTCCAGGCAGACCTGTGAGGAGAGCACAAAGGAAAATAGAAAAGGATGAACTGTTTGGGGGAGCTAAATGCTGCAGGCGTCTGACACCCTGGACAGTGCCCACGGGGAGCCCAGCCCTGCACTACAGTAGGCCTCTGCCGCTTCTGCCACGGTCCCTGCTCCACCTACTTCCCTGAAGAGGGCATCTTCCTCTCTTCCCCTGATCTGTCACCTGTGGGCAGGTGATAGTTTTACCTCCCCAAAGCAGAGCAGTGTTTCTGAACTTTGCAGTGGGAATTTCTTTTTTTAATTTTTCCTAATGAAATCTTACCTGGACCCCCAGTATATACAAGTACAACAGATGAGCAGGTTTCTCAGGCTGTGTGAATTCTCCTTGTTTGGCAAAATATATGTCCTGTTTTTAGAACCTGTTACGGGCTGAACTGTGTCCCCCCACATTCATATGTTGAAATCCTAGCCCCCAGGACCCTGGAATGTGACTGCATTTGGAGACAGGGCCTTTAAAGGAGTAATTAAAATTAAGCGATGTCATTAGGGTGGGCCTTCATCAGATGTGACTGTATAAGGACCTGTGTGGCCACAGAGACGGACGGTCACGTGAGGACACCGGAGCAGGTGGCGGTTTGCCGGCCCAGGGGAGAGGCCTCAGGAAGAACAAGCGCTGCCAGTGCTTCTGGTTTCTAGGACTGGGGCAGACCACATTTCTATTGCTTAAGACCCTGGTGGGTGGTGCTTTCGGAGACCCTGACCATCCTGAGAGGGGGACTCCTTGGAGCACGGCTGGAGAACTCCACTGGTTCCTTCAGTACAGTGAGAACCCCACCCCACGATGGGAGAGCAGGGGCTTTACCTCCACGGCCTGCAGTGCCTGGCAGCCCCAGTGGCCCCTGTTGGCCCGGAGATCCTGGGAAGCCATGCTGTCCTGGCGGCCCAGGCAGTCCTGGAGAGCCCGAAGGCCCGGGGAAGCCTGGCTGGCCCTTCAGGCCTGGCATTCCGGGCATGCCCTGGCTTCCTGCAGGGATGGGGATGAGAACAGTGAGGCCGACCCACACGGCTACTGCAAACAACATCTGCCTAAAAAGAGGATTAGTTTTTCTGGGTTGCAGGAAATCTGGAGCATTCAAAGAAGTGTAAGTAAAGGATAAGATGAAAGTGACTCATGTTTTCACCCAGAGATAATCCCTAACGTCTTGGCATATTTCCCTCCAGCCTTTCTTCCATTCACATAAATATACTAAGGAAAAGGTATCTGCAGAGCTGATGCTTTAAGTACAAATATGATCTGGCTTTTTCTACTTGCCATTATATTTTGAGCATTTGCCGCTCTATGAGAGGCTCTTTGCAAAGGTTTAGAGGGCACCCGAGCAGCAGCCCCTCATGGGCGCATCGGGGCCCACCCCCCTCGCAGGCTTCCGCTCTTGCCCGCAGTGCTGCGAGGAGGAGAGCTTCGGTGTTCAGGCTGGGCCCGTGCTGCGGTTGTTTCTTTTGAAAGTGTCCTAGCAATTCAGGTAGTGGTTCAGCGCTAACAGGGCTGTAGCGCCTCCTAAGGCACACTGTCCCACGGGTCTGAGAGTGCCCACCCGTTCTGCTCTCCTGCCGCTGAGCAGTCAGTGCTGCGGCTCCAGGAGCCCGTGCGTGGGGCAGGGCTCTAGGGCTTGTTTCTCCAGCACGACTTGCATTTCTTAATCCAGCTGTTCGCCTTCTAATGATATTTTTGCTCTTTGCTGGTATTTTCCTTTGGGGATTATGGTATTTTTCTAATAGATTTTAGTATTCTTCATATATGTAGACTAACTGTCCTTCATATCCATGGTATGGTTTATTTTGCTGCTGTATGCAAATTTGTGCAGTGTGTGTGTGGCAGGCACCGCAGGCCAGTCTGGTCCAGACATCAGGCTGCTGACACAACACTGTCCTTGCCCAGGACGGATGAGCTAACCGCTCCACTCAGCACCCTCAGGCTGGGTGAACTGAGAGCGCAGTGAGGAAGCTGGGGGCATGGGGGTCAGGGCCCAGGGCAGGGCGGCCAGAGTCCCTTCAGCCAGGTGGCAGACAGATGGGGGGGATGGCTGACACCCAAGAGCTGTCAGTCCAGGAGGCGCGGCTGGCCCATCCCTCTAGCACTGCGACTGCTGGGTCTCCGCGCAGGCTGCGAGGTAGGCCTTGTGCTTCGGCACCGACAGAGAGGCCGGAGGACTGGAAGGGGCAGGCCTGGATGTCCTGCTGTCCGGCCCACTGCTCAGTGATGTCACCCAGTTGGCCTTGGACAAAGCAGTGGTTCAGGGGTGTGTGTGTGTGTGAATGCACGCAGGAGTGTGAGTGTAACTGTGTGGGTGTGAGCAAGAGGGTGAGTGTGCAGGCGTGTTTGTGAGAGCTGGTAAGAGTGAGGGTGTGAACACGTTTGCACATGTATAAGCATGTGTGTGCATGAGCGTGTGGTATGTGTGCCTGAGCACACACATAAGTACACACGTGTGAATGTATGAGCATGCGTGAGGGTGAGCATGGCGTGTGCCTGAGTGGGTGTGGGTGTGTGAGCATGCATATGTGAGCACGTGTGCCTGCACTCCAGCCACCTCAGGCCCTTCCTTCTGCTCTCTGGGCCGCACCCAGTGATCCCCACACTCACACGGGGGCTCTCCCAGCCAGCCGACTGTAGGCTCTGCTCCATCTCACTGACTCGGAAGCCCCAGGCCTGCTGGGAACTCAGGAGCGCCTGGGAACTGCCTGGGCTCCAGCAGTTCACCCATCCGCGAGACCGCGCTCCAGCTGCCTGAGGGCTCTGGTCTGACATGGCCGCAGGAGGGGACATCTGCTTCCTGCACCCGTAGAAAGCCCTTCCGCGGGCCTGGACTAGGACCGGCAGCAAGGCTGTCAACCTGTAGCCGGTACGTAAAGCTGTGGCCCCGGCACCGTCATCCGCGACCGGGACCACCGGGCTGCCTGGAGGGCTCTCACTCTCCTCAGTGACGCGTTGTAGGGCGAGGGTGTTCGGGCTTCTCAGTGCCAGTTTTGCATGACTGGACACGTAAGCCATTTGCTGTCCTGTCCACTCATCAAACGATGCACAGCCTTTCTACTTTGCTGAGCATCGATCGATGATATTATGAACGATATTAAGGAATTGTAAACCTGTCCATTTTTACATCACTGTTGAACTGCATTCCTCACCATTCTGTCTTCCTCTGACCCTCTCACTAGGCGTGGCCTCTTTTCTTCACACCAGCCTCACACATTCTCCTGAGAGCGCCCGCGAGCCCCACGGTGGTTCACACCAGACTTGGGGACAGAGTATGTCAGATAGCCCATGCTTGTAAAAGGTCTCAAATAGCCCTCCTTTCCTGGCTACGGAAGGTAAACACAGGCTGACGAATCTGTCCTAAAACATTCTGGAGGATCGTTGGAATTGAGTGTGGGGAAAAGAAGGAACCATGCCACCCCGAGAGTCCTGGGGCTTCTCCCCAAGGCCCAGGAGGGGTTTCAGACCCAGACTGGGAGCCCCAATCCCCTCCTGCCGTGGCACTTACCCCTGAATCCTGGCGTGCCTCTCTCTCCCAGAGGGCCTTTCAGCCCGGGGTGTCCAGGCAGTCCAGCGTCCCCCCGGGACCCGGGTTGGGCTCCCAGGACTTCTCCAGGAAGGCCTCTGTCCCCTGGGGGCCCCACTGGCCCTGGCAGGCCAGTAGGACCTGGCTGTCCATCCAGGCCAGGGAGGCCCACTGCACCTTTGGCTCCTCGGGGCCCCACAAACCCTAAAAGGAAACACGGGCATCCCCACAATGCAGGCCAGCGCTGTGGTGCTCTAAGAGAGGCATCAGAGCGGGGCTGGAGAAGGCAGGCCTTCACAGTCGGGACCTTAGCTGGAACCCTGGCCCCATCACACGGGCCCTGTCGCCCTCTGCCTCCCTCTGCCGTCTGGCCCTCAGCCCTATAATTCAGCTGAAGTGAACAAGGCCTTTAGAACCAACTGCTTCTTGGACGTGAATCTTCATACTTCATGGGCTTCCATGTTGTGCAAATAATCCCCGAAGAATGGCTTTTGTGGGATCTTCCCAGTTGTATGTGCGAGGGAGGACAGAGATCCCCGGAGGGTGAGGATGACCGGCCCCTTGAAGCCCAGACTCTGCCCCCCTGGAACCCGCCCCCTGGTAATAAATCCCTGATCTTCAGTCAGCTTGAAATGCTTTGAAGGGGAATCGACACCCCTCTGTTGCTTTATGGTCAGCCGCCCAAATCTAGAGGGGGGGTGGTGGCCGCCACACATGCGGGCAGGTGAGCCTTTCCTGGACACCTCGGGTCACGTGGTCTGTGGCCCTGCCCCCCCCCCGCCCTCATCCCTGACAACCTCAGACTGAACTCCAAGGGGACAGTGCCATGTTTGTTTGGAAAGGAAGCTTTCTGAGGGCACCCCTGCCTCGCCTGTGGTGTGCAGGGTCCTGGAAGAAGGCGCGGTCCCCTATCAGACCCCCACAGGGCCCTGGGCCTTTCTCCGTTGGTGCAGAAGGTGGGGTGGGGGTTGGTATTCGGAACAGAGAACCTGGTCTTCACCTGAGTGTTAACTAGCTGGGCCCTGTTTCAGTTTTAATGATGTGGTTTATTCTCCTAAAGAAGAGAGAAGGCTTTCATGGGAGTGTGAACTCTGTATGTGGGGCTGTGGACCTGCTTGTGGACGTGTGTGCACATGTGGGTCTAATATCTGGAATAGACTCTCTTCATGTTTGGCAATCTCTGAAGCTGGGTATCTTATTTTGCCCTGCATGTGGTGACAGCAGTGTAGACCCTTCTGTTACCATAAAAGCAACGTGTTTCAAAATTAAATAGATCACCTCCTCGTTTATGCCTTCCCACTCCTGCTCCCTGTTCCTGTAGGAATGACATTTCCACAAATACTGCCAACTTCCCAAATCTCCTGATAACCAGCACATCTCACTCATTCTCCACGCCAGGAGAACGCTCGACACAGCTCACAGCCCCTTGGCTGGCGGGCAAATTATGATTATTAGGTAGCCTTTCTGTTCAAGGCAAGAAGGCACTAATAAATTATTATCCTCTTAAGAAATTCACACTTAACTTCAGTAAATGTGGCATCACCAAAGTGGCCACGCTAAGCTTCTACGCGTGTAGACATCAGCAGGGCACCAGAGCGTCCCAGCCTGGCCCTCTGCTGTGCTGGCACGCAAACCCCCTTTGCCTCTCTCCAGCACCTTGACAGAAGACACAGGGGGCAAGCCTTGTGGTTTTGCAGAGCATGGAGAGATATATGGCATGAAAGGGAACAGATCAAAGTTCCCAACCATCTCTAAGGGCTAGAACGCTGAGTCCAGGAAGGGCACCTATCAAGGACGGGGGCAAAGTAGCACATTTAGGATTAAACCAGTTGCCTGAGTAGAGGGCCGGGAAGAGGCAAAATGCCATTAATCTTTGCTGAAAATATCTGCTAAGGGCCTAAGTCTAAGAACACAGAAGCCTAGGCTCTGTGCGAGAGTCCAGGCATCTGGACTATTCTATGAGTTTCTGGAGCCCAGTTTGAGAGGAATGCTGGCCAGCTGGAGGGCAGTCACAGAAGGGCAGTCAGAACTGGGGGGGCACAATGCTCGGCACCGAAGAGAGTGCATTCCTGGGCCCCAAGACGTCTACGGGGAGATGCAGCCACTGTCACCCATACGAGGGGTTCTGCAGAACCAGAACTGACTTAAGAGACAACTAGCTGGGACCTTATTGGGAGGCAGGTTCATTCCAACCAAGGAGGAACTTTGTGGCAGTAAGAGTTTCAGTGTTTCGCAAGTGCCGGGTGGGTGACCGGCATGCTCCCAGTAGGGGCCAAGAACCCCTGACCAAGATCTGGGGGGCGTTCGGCCTCGGTGGCCTCAGTGACCCCTACAGTTCCAAACCACATGTGCCGCTGTGCTCCAAGTGACAGCATGCTCCCTCAGCGCCGGAGCCGTGTTTGGGGCCACATGCGGACACCCAGGCAGGCCCTCCCTATGTCTCACCACAATTCATTACTGCAGTCACATTCATTTTCCTCTAGTTAAGGGGAAACGCTTAAGCTCTTTTAGCCACCAAATGGTTCCAGAATTCTTTGCAGGGTCACAGTAGGTGGAAGGCTGGGGCAGTCAGATGGGCTGCAAGCTGAGGAGCGTGCTGGCAATGCGGTGAAAAGAAACACATGCCTGTCCTCTGTGTGGTGACTGGTGAGGGACCAGCAGGTCTGGAATGAAGCCAAGGGCTCTGTGCCGATGACGGAGCTCTCAGGGGAGGGGGACACTGTGTTGCCCTTAGCATGTTTAATATCAGCCAGAAAGCTTTCTGCACACCTCTCTCTTTTTTCCTGCAAGACCTGTGGGGATCTTCTCTAAAACTCCAGCACGTTAGTGATGAAAAGGTCCAGCGTTTTTGACTTTCCAAAGACAAGAACAAAAGCTGTCATCAAGCATTTGTCCAGTAGTGTCTAAGTGTTAAAAAGATGTCAGAGCTGGGGCACCCCACCCCACACACACTTATTCCCTGAATGTAAGGGGCTGAACTGCCTTACCTGGGGGTCCTGGGAATCCTTCACGACCCGGATCTCCTGGGAAACCCTTGAGCCCCGGTTCTCCATCAGCTCCCGAGGGTCCTGGTATCCCTCTGAGGCCTTTGGCGCCTAAACAGCCCAAAGAAAGCACGGTACACATCAGGGCCCCGCCAGGAAACTACGGCAGCAGCTGCATGGGGGTGACCAAGTTCCGCCCTTGCATTCACATGGTCTCTCATGCCGCTGGGAAAGGAGGGGGCCAGGGGATTGCCGCGCTGGCTGCACCACCCCGCGGATCCCAGCAGGCACTGCCAGCTGGCTCTCCCAGAGCCCCGGGCGGCTGACTGCAGAAGGACCCTCCCTGTTTCCTCAGTGTGCACACCGTGGCGCAAGGATGCAGGGGTCAGGGAGAGTGCGGGACCTACAGGAGCAAGTCAGGGGCTCTCGGCACAGGAAGCCCCATGCTGGACCATGGCCTGGAGGCCTAGAAACCCAGGCCTGGACTTCTGAGCCCTGTGCAGTAACCAGGCCTCAGATCATGTCTCCTGACTGCACGTGTGGGCCTTTGGTCCTCTCTAACCACAGGCAACTTCATCTGTATGAGGTTCTTTCATGAACCAAGGTTTGCAAACTGATACTAAGCATGTGTTCCTAAACATGGCGTATTCTTGGGAAAAATCCCTCATGTCTGTCTCCACCAGATCCAGGGTCAATGTCACAGGACACAAGATTGAAAGCCCCCCAGACTTGCTTCAGCTGCGCGAATCCTTTGTCACGGCTCCTGGGGCAGGGCCCGTGGGGTGTCACTGTGACACGTAGGACCTGAAGAGGAGGACAGGGCACCCCAGAGCCCCACTGTGCCCCCTTCCCTGAAGGCCTGACTGCAGGGATGCAAGACAGACCCGAGGGACGCCCCTGAGCTGAGAGGTGCGCGCACAGGCCTGCTGGTGGCCGCTGGGCCGCTGGCTCCCGCTCCCTCACTCGCCTCTCCTGGAGCTTTAGAAACAGGGTTGATGTTGGCGTTCTGCCCCGACCTTCAGCACTGCTGGGTCCCCCTTGCGCCGTCTTTGCACTTGGCTCTGTTCCTGCACCCCAAGCTGAGGACAGCCTTGGGGGCAGACGGCAGTGTTCCTGCGCTCTCAGCCCCCACCCTTTCCCGGCACCCGGCGGCTCTGGGCTCAGGGGCAGGACTGACATGATTCCTGTCATTTGCCCAAGAGATTCTCCAGAATCTTCCAGAATCTGCTTCTTCCCCTTCTCTTCCTCCTCCTCATTTTTAAACACAATGACCAAAACCAGCCAGGCCACATGTGGGCACAGGGTGGCTCCAGACCCTGGGCCCTGCTCTGCAGGGCTGTTCCCCCTCATGTGGTCCTGTTAGTTGGGGCACTCGCTCTGTGCCAGCCCACGAAGCCCAGCTCCCCCAGGACCAATTCCCAGACTTCTTTATTCAGTTTCCTATTCATTCAGTCAAAACCCAAACACATGTTTTTCCCAAATGCCCTGGGACACAAAGGCGTTAAGGGGCCTACATTGGGATGAGCGGCCGTCTGGGTCCTAAGTGCCCCGCCCCACTGCTGCCCCTCTTGGTGCCCCCGAGGCCCGTGCCACAGCTGAGGTGGAGTCTCGTGTGGCAGGAACTTTCTGTTTGAGCTGGGGTTTAAATAGGTGCCAGCCACTGGGCACATTTTTCCAGAGGTGGGGACACCGGCGGGCAGCGGATGGAAGGAGTGTGAAGACAGGGTGAAGGACACAAGCTCTGGGCTTACCTGGGGGGCCGCGGGGCCCCGGCAGGCCTGGCAGTCCTTTGGGCCCCCCAACACAGCCTGAGGAGAGAGGACACGAGATGAGCAGTGGGTTTCATAGCTTTGGGTTTGGCCAAGGTCAGAAGCACCAGCCCTGAAAACTCCTATTTTATGATCAGAGCAATGTAATGATTTCATTAACCTTGATTCTGACAGAAATAAAAGCTTAATTTCATTGTATCATGAAATCAGAATGCAAGTATAAAATACAAACAAAGCAAGTCCAGTCAAAGAGAAACTGGTGCTGGGCTGGCAGCACTCCGGCCCCTCCACTAGGGCCATGCCTCGCCTGGCGCTGTCACTCCGGTCACCCAGTGTGGAGGCCTTTCTCTTGTGCCCACACCCCAGCCGCACCCCCATGCAGGGCCTGCACATTCAGGTGTCACCTCTCCAACTCTGCCCTCTATCTTGCGAATTACACTCAAACTTTCAACCGCCTCTTGTGACCCGCTGCCATGCTGGGTCCTCCAGCACCTTTGGCTCATGCAAAATGCTGTCTCTTCAAATCCTGCCTGAGGCTGGCCCCCCTTCACTGTCTTCGCTTCTCAGTCAGGGGTGTAGGTGCACCATAGGGACCCCGCCCTCCTGCCCCCAGGTAAATTCTGGAAGGAAGTCCTGATCTCTCTCCCACCACCCAGCCTGGCTCCAGGTCACCCATGCCCTCTTCTTTCTGCAGTGCCTGCTTTTTCTAGCAGCACTCACTGCTAGACCCAATTCTTCTTTTGACAGGTATCTGTGTTCACTCTTCATCATAGGGAACAGGTAAGGAATTCCCAGCTGCCCTTTACAAATGGATACGCAGGGAGATGAATATATGCATATATTTTAAGTGAGGAAATACTTATCTGTTTAGTTTCTACCAACAGTGTAAGTTGTCACTTTATGTTGGTTGGAAAACCTGGTGACCCTGCTTTATTATGCTCGCCTTCCCCCGGGTTCTGAGCTGAGGCAGGCGGGAGGCAGCTCCAGGCTTTGCGCATTATTATGTTCTGTACCACAGCTCCATGCCCGCTGCTCACGGCCCCTGCTGGTGGGCCACACTGTAAACCAGAGGTTTTAAAGAATCTAGAGCTGCCTGACCCTCATTTGCATACCTGGCTGGAGGGTCTCCTGTCCGTCACCTCCGATGGGCCTCTTCACTCCCGTATCACAGTCTGGGAGGGGACACAATGCAATGGGTGATCTGGGGACACTGAGAGTTACTGACGTATCTGTGGGTGTGGGTGGTGGGAAGGGGGTGGGGTCCATGTCTGTGAGGGTGTGCAGGTGGTGGGGAGGGTGCTGTTTCTGAACTTCTAGGCAGAGCCCCCAGACCAGAGGGAGAGGCCCCATGTTCCTAGGAGTAGAGGAGGTGGTGGGCCTGGAAAACCCCATGCTGGGGGTTTTATGTGCTAGAAACTGATGGTGCAACACAGCGCTCTCATGTGACCTTGGGGATTTCACACATTGCCAAACATGAGCAGACGTGAGGCACAACAGTGTCCCATGACTTTGAGAGAAGAGAGGGGACTCTTCCATACCTATTTGTCCTGGAGTGCCTGGGGGGCCAGGGGGGCCTGGGAAGCCTGGTGGCCCAGGAATTCCGACATCTCCAGGGAAGCCATGCTCGCCTTTGGGGCCTGGCAGGCCCCGTCCTGGGGGACCCATTTCTCCTGGAACACCCTTTGTGCCAGGTGCCCCGGGGTGACCTGCATCCCCTGGGGGGCCTTTGATGCCATCACCCTGTGGGAAAATTCAGGTTATTTCTTCAACCATATGTAAACCTCACAGATGGCCATATTTCAGTTCTCTTTCCTGTACCTCTGGGTTCTGTGCCCCAAGACAGAGCAGAGAGACAGCAGAGATTACAGGGGCCTAAAGTCTTGGTCTAACCATGTCACCGAAAGGGCAGGTTCCCTGACAATCAGTGGCACCACAGAAGACAGTTCTGGAAGGCACACCAATCTGTTCCGTGACTACTTGTCCCTGGTTCAGAACCTCATCCCCAGGGAGAAGTCTGCACGAGAACAGCAAGCATAGGTTTGGATCAATGGGGGCAGGACACGCTATTTTCATGGTTATCAGGCATTTGCGACATTTCTACTAGTCACAGGGAGAGGCACTGTTAAAGGCAAGGACGTCTGTAAGGTGGATGAGAAAGAGCAGAGCACTCCTGGAAATGCGTGTGGGCTGCAGGCACGCACAGTGCCGTCCTGTGCTGATGGGGCCGCTGAGCAGGTGCAGAGGAGGGGTGAGCATCGGGTGGAGAGCAGAGCCGCACCGTTGGCTTCGTGCTGATCGCACGTAAACGAGCTGGCACAACCTCACACAGGTGAGCTCCAGCCCACCCAGGCAGCTGCGGACACCGGGACATGCTGATGGCCGGCAGGCAACGGTGTCTAGGAAATGAAACGCACGCTTCCCCCTGCCCCCCAAAACAAAGGCCACCCCATAATCACGCTTGCAGGGAAAGTGCGGACACGGCTCTCAGCACCGAAGCGATCCCGCCCTCCTCGGCCCCATCCACTGGCAGCAGGCTCCCACCTCACTGTCCCCGCCTCTGCCCTCTGCGCATGACCAGCCTGACGAGATGCTTGACCACAGAGCTCTCCGTGCTTGGGCAGCACCCTTGCCAGGGCAGAGCCCCCGCCCCTGACCCTCCCCAAGGCCGCCCAACACGGCTGCTGCCTGTGCCTGCAGACCAGGACCCAGACTCGGGCTGGCAGGTCGCATTAGTGTGCCATGTCCAAGTCGGCCGGACAAGTGACCGCCTGCCCAAGGGATCGCATGGCAGCACAGAGGGCTACACATACTCTTTTTGGAAATGACTTCCAAAGTGAAAACTAAAGAGCAATACTAGATTATTAATAATCCAGGTGTTTTCACAGAGCCCAAGCAACCTGCTCTGGAAACCTAACAGTGTGGTAGCGGGAGAGAGGCGGCCTCGGTGTGGAATGGGCAAGTACGCCAGCAGGGACACCGAGGCATAGGCTTGGAGAAGGGGGTGTGGGGGCTGAGCTGTGTCCCCACAAGATGCTGGAGTCCTGACCCCAGGGCCTGGAAGCTTGACCTTCTCTGGAAACAGGCCTTTGAGGATGACGGAGGTGAGGGCACTAGGTGGCCCTAGTGCCATATGACTGGTGTCTCTATGAGAAGGGAGATTTGGACAGAGAGGCAGGTGGTGTGAGACCGGGAGGACACAGCATCTCCATGCCAAGTGACGCAGAGACCCCCGGAGCTGGGGGCTGGGACAGCCCTCATGGCCTCAGGAGGAGCCACCCTGCCTGCCCTCTGCCTCGAGCATTGGGCCTCCGGGCTGCTGGGCAGCAAGCTCTGCCACTTAGGCCGCCCAGTCTGGTGACTTGCTCTGGTGGCCTCAGGAAGCTAAACTGGTTGTTGGCAGGTGGAGGCCCAGGCTTGAAAACCATAGGGAAGAAAATGGAATCCAGAAAAAAGAGATGAGAAATCCTGCTGCAGCATGAGCAGAAGAGGAGACTCCAGAACGGTTCCCGGAAGGGCACGGGGCCCAAGCAGAGGCCAGGAGCGGCGGAGGCTGGTGGAAGTGGTGTCCCTGCTCCGCCGTTCCGCCCCACCCTGTGGCCCTGCCCCCAGCCTTCCCCCAAAGAAAGGAGGCCGGGGTCCCTGCATAGCACAAGGCATCCTCTCTTCCATCGCTGGTGCACAAAGCAAGTTCATGTTCTACAAGGGACACTGGAAACCTACGGCCCCACCACCCATTTCAGAACGTCCAATTTGGGAGGCTTGAATTTGGTTCAATGGGGAATACTTTTTTACTCTTTGACTTTTATATGTTCTCTCATGGCTTGGCTTCCAACCCAACTCACTGTCTCCCAAAAATATATGATCTCTGCTCATTGAAGAACGGCTGTCCTGGGGGTTTTGGGGCAGTGCCGGCACCACGTGCCGCTCAAGGCTGAGAATACGGCGGGTCAGGATGTGGGCCGAGGCGGCCCCACACTGTGGCTACTCACAGGAGGGCCTGGGAGGCCTGGGAATCCATCCAGCCCATCACGCCCTGGGATGCCGTCATCACCTTTCATGCCAGGCACACCTGGAAGACCGGGCTGTCCCCTCTCACCTGGGAATGGAGGTGCAGGGTGACCCTACTCATACGGTGCAGCCCCAGAGGGGTTATTGGTCCAAGAATCGCATGGCCACATAAGACTGACCTTTGGTGGTGACTGTTCTAGAATCTCCCTTCACTCCTTTGGGCCCAGGAGGTCCGGCGTCACCAGCGGCCCCCTGTGGAAACAAACACAGAGTTTCTTCCGTCTTTATACGATTCAGGGTATTGAGAGGTGATGATTTGCAGTTTAAATACCCTGAGGCTGTCGCCCATCCTCAAGCCCGGTGCTGTCCATGCCAGCAATGCTCTCTGACTGCCCAGCACAGCGGCCGCGCGCAGATGGCTCCCAAGCACTTCAGCACAGCCAGCGGGACCAAGGAACCGAAGTTCTAATTTCAAATAATTACGACTTAATGGAAATAGCCACATGTGGCTGGATAGTGAAAACCAGAATCTCACCGCTCCAAGAGCGGTTTACGGACCAGGGGCACCAGCTCTCCTAGGAGCTTATTAGAAATGCAGAATCTCAGGCTCCACCCCCGTGGCAACTCAACCAGAATTTGTATTTCAAAGAAATCCCAGGGATTCATATACTCATGAACTTTTGAAAAGCAATGATCTAAAATACAAGGTTGCTAACTCTTAACTACAATTATTTAGAATCCAAGCAGGTACTAAGTCTCCAGGTACAAAGGGTGGCAATTTGTGAACCTTCCATATTGAGACAAAGAGTACTGCACTGACAGCTTGTCTTCCAAACTGAAATGAAGGTTGGGAAAAATCAGAGGTTAGAGACAGGCTTATTGCAGAGAAACTCAGCTTTTAGGCTGCAGAATCTAGGTCTTCCAATGAGCAGAAATGAGCAGGTGAACCACTCAGGATGAATTTTAATATGTGTGATATGCTTGTTTGTGGCAAACCTTGGCTGTTGTTATTTGCAAGCATGTGGAAGCTGCTTTTAGTGTTGGTTAATTAAATGGAATGTTGCAAGTGATTGTGAGTTCCTTTCTCCTAAAAAATTCCACGGATACTTGATTTACTGATTTAGTTCTTTGCAGAAAAGGACGACATTCTTTCAGTAGCCCTGACAGTGACTCGTACAGATTGTACTCAATCTGTAGGTGTTGGACAAGTGGATGGACAGATGGATTCACTGACTCCCATATTTCAAGCACTCTGCCAGACTATCATAGAAATATCAACAAACACAAGTCAACCACAGGCATTCGCGACACATATAGTTAAACGCAAGACAACGAACACACCAGAGTGTTTGAACAAAGTGCTGCGGGTGTGTATTATACAGCTGGGGAAATTGTGCACCTGGCAGATTTTAGACATTCCAGGTGCACAAATGGGATCCATTTGGCTTCTAGGAAATAGTCAATCATTTTATGAACAACTGAAGATGCCTCTGGTTTTACCATTAGTAAGTTTGTGATTCACTGTGTCCACTTTTACATGCTTGGACAGCCATGACTTGGAGACAGTGCACTTTTAAACTATGATAGAATGTACCACCCACTGTTTTTAGTTGGGTAAAACTATTTGTTTTCTAAGAAATTCCAGGGCATGGAGCAGAAAGGTGCTTTGGATCTCATTTTCACCTGCAAAGCTCCCATGCCATGAAGCAACTGACTCACCACCTTCTGCCCCAGCGGGCCTGGGTGGCTGCCGTCCGGCACCATGTCTTGGAGCCAGAATGTTCTAATGGATCTGGGCCAAGTGTCCTGAGCAGTTTTTCCTCTACTGCTGGATATATAAGATGACAGACTCTTCACTTTATAAATTTCCTGCCATTCTCATTTTAAGTAGAAAAATAAATAAATTAAAAAGGGTAGTTTCTTTGCCTTCAACTGAAATTTGCTTTGGAATCATTGGTTATAACCTGACATGGAGGAAAGATCCACTCCAGATCACCTTTTCATAAAGTGTGAGATAAAGTCCACTTAGCTGACACACACGGGAAATCCATGGGCAGAGAATTTCATACATTCGTACAAAGTGAATTCATGACTTACTTGGAGTTCTCATTTTTATCAGGTTAAGAGAGGCTTCATAACAAGATGCCTTACATAAAAATGTTATAAGGGTTTTTTAAAGATATAACTCATCTGCCATAAAATCCTTCTAGTGTTTTCATGAGGCTGTGCAAACATCGTTACTATCCAATTTCAGAACATTTCGTCACCTCTCCCAAAAACTCCACACCAACTTAACAGTCACTCCCCACCCCAGCCCCCCAGTCCCTGGTAACGACCTATCTACTTCGTGTCTCTAGATTTGCCTGCTCTGGACACATCATGTGAGTGGTGTCCCGTAATATCTGCACTTCTGTCTGTTTCACTTAGCATGGTTTTCAGGTTCATCCGCATTGTGGTGTGTACCAGAACTCCATTCCTTTTCGTGGATGAATGATATTCCATTTTACGTGCATGCTGATTTGTTTATCCATCCATCATCTGGTGGACATTTGGCTTGCTGCCACTTTTTTGGTTCGTTATTAATCTGCCATGAACAATGGTGTACAAGTTTCTGTGTGGATGAGTGATTTCAGTTCCCTTGGGTTCATACCTAGGAGTCGCCTTTCTGGGTCACGCGGCCGCTCCCTGTCTGACTTTTTGAGAAACTGTCACTCCAGGGCAGCTGTGCCACTTCACATTCCCACCAGTGAAAGTGTCTAACTTCCTCTTGGAGCACGTGGCTTTTCTGAATGGAGCACTCACTGGGTGCATGCATGTTGCTGATTTAAATCTATGTTGTCTGTTGGTAAGTAAAAGCCAAGAATGGCAGAATGGGATAGGTGTCAGGATATCTTACCAGCTCTGAGAGAACTGGCCTCTCACCTTGAATCCTGGGAACCCAGGGATGCCATGCTGGCCCGGGTCTCCTGGGCTTCCTTTCCTCCCCGGCTCCCCATTGAGGCCTGGGAAGCCCTTGGTTCCTGGGAGCCCCGGAACACCCCTGATGAACTGATCATCTTCTGTGCATTTGCAGTCCCCAGCGTCACCTGCAATGTGAGGGACAGGCAGGGACTTGTTATTTAGTACAGAGTCGAACATTCTTCTTGGCTTTTCAGGCGACAGAAGCCCAAGGTGGGAGGAGGCTGGACCAGGGGGCCGTACTCCACATGTACGCATGTGTGTGCGTGCACGGGGACACCGTGGCCCCATCACTCAGACTGGCGTGTGTTACTCAGGTGTGCAGTCATGGCCTCCCTGGGATGCAGAGCACCACTGTGATGAAGGTGTCCAAACCCTGGGACCGTGGGCTGAGGTGTGTGCAGGTGAGAGTCAGTTACGGGGACCTGCGGAAAGCCAGCACAGGACCAGGGCCTGGGGAGCCGTAGGGGAGGGTGGCGCGGCAAGAGCGCAGAGGCCTTGATCCTGGGCGGGCAGGGCAGAAACAGCCACCTCCCTTCCGTCTTGAGGTGGCTGCCCCTGGGGAGTCCGTGCAGGTGGAGGGCACAGACAATGCAGCTGGCGGCTCCGGGGCGCCCCCGGCAAGGCTGTCTGATGGCTGCAAGGCGCCCACACTTCCCCCGGGCACCACAAGGGGCAGCCTGCGGCTACTGGCAGACGGCGCCCCCCACACTCAGCACGGGAGAGCCGGGCAGGTGCCTGCGGGTCCCGGCAGCCTCCCCGAGCAGGGGCCCCGGGGACGGGGGTGCCGGGCAGCGGCCGGCGCAGAGCCGCGGGCCACCCGGTGTCCGCACGAGGGGGCGGCGCGGGAGCCTTACCTTTCCAGCCCTTCTGCCCGCGGGCGCCCGGGAAGCCGGAGGGTCCAGGGTAGCCCGCCCGGCCGTCCGCTCCCTTCAGGCCGAAGAGGAAACCTGCGGAGAGACGGCGGGCGCTGTCAGCCGCTGGGGGCGCCCACCTCCCGGCGGCCGCTCGGCCCGCGCCGCCTCGGGGCGGAGGAAAGGGGGGCGCCTCGGAACCCAGCTTTTCTGTCAAAGCCGGAGTAAAAGTAGCGGCTTTTAAGAGACGCTGAGGGCAAAGGAATGTCTTGAGTTTTGGACCATTTTATTTACGTGCTAACGGCATGGGATCTGACACGAGTTTTATTTTCCCAAAAGACAAAAACACAAAAGTCGAGCAGATGTAAAATGCGCTCACTCCCCTGTCCTCCCCTCCCGCCCCCGGGGCCCAGCCAGCCGGGAAGGCCACGAACAGCACGCGCCCCCAACCCCGCTCGACGGGATCCGGGTCCTTCGGGTGCCCCGCCCCTCCCCGGCTGCGGGCCCGCCCCCTAGGCCCCGCCCCCGGAGCCCCAGTTTCGCGCTGCCGCGGGGAGTCTGGGCAGATCTAAGGGCCGAGGCTCCGCGCAGCGCGCCCAGTCGCCCCCTGCTGGTGGGAGCGGGGCTGGCTGCGCCAGGCCAGCGGGTGGGGCGGCCGCCCGCGCACCGGGCTGCTCTGCCCCGCGCCCTGTAGTGCTCCCAGCTCCCGCGGACCGGCAGGCGCTCCAGAGAGCTAAAGAACGTGTTTCCATACAGGGCCGCTGAGGGAGCAGGCGGGCAGGAAATACCGATTTCAAAACGTTCAACACCCACTTAAAAAACCATCTGCTTGGGAAAGTGACCCCAGAAGGTGAATGTCCGGGTCCCTTAGTAACTAGAAATATTTAGGGAAAGGTGGCAATAGCTAATGTCCCAGGCACTTTGTTCTCACTGCACACTTAATATTCATTCATCAAACATTTCTCCAGAGCCTCGCTAGCAGCCCAGAGTGCCGGGAGCTGCGTACACGGCTGGAAACAAAGCTGACAGACGCCCAGGGTGTGCGAGGCTACTGCACAGACCCAGAGAAGGCGCGCCAGGTTCTCCCCGGGGTCAGCACCGTGGGAGCGGGCAGCTCCCCGAGCTGGGAAGGGAGCCCCGCGGAAGGTGGGCACCAAGACCCGAAGGACGAAAGCGAGTCAGCCAAGAGCGGGTGGGCGGGAGTGTGCCGGAGAGGGTGCGCGTGCCCCCGGGTCCCGAGTGGGGGGCAGGCCAGGCACCCGGGGGCGAGCACAGGGGACGGGCCGCAGGGGCGCGGAGGGAGGGGTGCCCTGCAGTCTGCGGGCAGCAGCCACTGGGATTTTGAGGAGGGAAGTTACACATCTGAGTTACACGCAGACATTTGACAGGAGAAGGAGGAAGCTGGCAGTGAGAGGCGGGCTCTTCTGGCACGCTGGGCCTGAGGTACTGCGGTGGCTTCCATGGGGCCAGGGCAGCGCCATGAAGAGCAAGGGACAGACTCGGGGGGCGGAGCCAGCTCGGGGTGGGTCGGGGTGAATGCAGCACACGGGGGAGCGAGGTGCCCGCGACCCCGGCAGGCCCGGCTTCCGGGCTGTGGAGCCCGGCGAGCCCCGTGGGGGGCACATGTGGGGAGCTGGGAAGTGGGAGACACAGAGCTCGGTTTTGGACACAAAGCTGTGACTGTGACAAGTTAGTGGTTTGTATGAGGTTGGCGCTCTGCATACAGAATGATCCAGAGATACAATCAGGGAGGTGCCACGTAACCTGATTAAATCCAGGTGAGTGGTGAGTACACCTCACCTGTAGAGGGTACAGACAGAAGGGTCCAAGGCTGGACTTCACAGACTCATGGTCTACTGGATGGATAGAGGGGAGAAGAGGAGGTGCCAGGAAAGAAACCTTAAAAAGAATGGCTAGCGAGCTGACGGGGAGGCAGGGGTGTTATGGAAAGTCAGAGAGGATGGAGGGGGGCCGCCTGCTGCATCCTGGGCTGCTGAGAGGTCGGGGATAAGCACAGGGGCACCCCTATGATGTGGCTCCACGGGTCACTGGTGACCAGATCAACAGCATTTGTCAGCTGGCAGACTCCTGGGCTTCATTTTATGTCTCCAAGTTCTCCCAATGTATTATGAGCATCACAGGTAGTCACATAGTCATAGTACCGAGGGATGTCGGCGTTTTAAATTCGAGCAGAGATTGCGGTGTTCCTGTTAGTGTTCACACATCCAGTCAAAACTTGTGGCTGCCTTATGGTGCCATCCTTCCTCTTTCCTGTGTTGCTTTTCTTTACTAATAGTAATTTCAGGCAAGTCATATAGAATAGCTGTGTACCTCTTAGATGTTTCAACATGCTTTTCCTGAAAAGGCCAATGGCCTTAGCAAACCAGGCAGTATTTTGACTTATTCCAGAGCACAGTGGAACTGCCCCAAGAACACGACTCAGTTAACTGAGCTGGAACTAGGAATAAGCAAAACATTTAGCTCAGAAAGAAAACTGACTTCACGATTTGATTTTGCTGGAAGTGCAAAAGACTAAAAATTTTGTGAGTAACAACACATAAAACAGGATGAAATGTGGTTAGCAAGAAAAGAATCTAAAAATTTCACTCTGGGGTAAAAGTTGAACTCTGGGGAAATCAAGGTCATTAATATTAAATCACTACTATACATAAAAATGTCTTAAAAGGTGATCACGGTTGGCTACATTTTGTGCAAGAGATTGCTTTAAAAAAGTGATTTGGAAACAATGTGTCTCCTAGGGAAAAATAAATATTTTAAGGAGAAGTTAAGTTGTATGCTTTTTAAGATGATAAAATTCATTGGATATGAATCCATCTATTTTAAAAATTCCCCCTTCAGTCTACAAGATGGAGCAGAAACTAGCTAAGTTGTTTATAGATGACTTATGTTAGTAAACCACAGATTTACTAAGCAGGATTTATAAAGCAAGGTGGCTTGTCTTTGTGTCTTTATCAAAACAAAATTTAGTTACAGGAATAATGGCAAGGTGCACCTTCACTAGAGTCCTTTAAAGAGGCATTTTTATGCTATGTTTTAACACATGATGTTCTGTTGCCAAAAAAGGAACACTCAGCAGATGCTATTTGCCCAGGAAATACAGTGCTCACAGGAACTTAGCCATTATTACAGATGTCACAGTAATAAATATTACTTCCAGGATAAAAAAAAAAGAAAAAGATAACACTGCTCAAACTATTTGGCAAATTCCAAGGAAATATCTGAACCTAAAAATTTTCAAAATAATGTGAGAATCTGGTTTTTCCAGTTGAAGGAAAATTGGAAAAGTAGAACGATATTAACTTAAAAATTTACTGTAGAATACAAAATAGAGGAGTAAGTGCTGGTTTTTTTGTGTGTGGAAGAAGTTATGTACACATCTGCTTTTAACAGCCCCAGCATTTCTCCTGGAGATGGCAAAGAGAAGTAGGCTTCCAAAAAACAATGCCAGCGTGGGTTTCTCAGTTTGACCTTTAACTGAAGCTAAACACCACCTGTCAGCAACTCGGATGCTCTTCCTTCCTGAGGAGTGGAAGCCATGAGAGATTACTGGCGGTGATGTCAGAGAATTTAAAATCAAATACTTTGAAAAAAGGCTGCTGAACTGTGGTCTGTGATACTGAGGAAGAAATTGCAACCTCATATTTTCTTCCAATGTCCTGTTTATCCAATTTCTTAAGATGAACTGTTCCCATTAGGAGATTTTTCGATGTCTACAACAACTCTTTATACTTGGAAGCTGAAGAGCTGTTTTTGATGCAAACTCAAAGACAGAGTGTACGCTGCCTGCCTCAGAGTTATTCCTGGCTGAGAGCCGTCGGAGGCAGAGCTGGGAGGCCCCTGCGCGCTGTGATCCCGTGCCTCAGGGGGCCTGCAGTCCGGACTCCCATGCCTGCCTAGTTTACAGCCTCTCACGGTCCCACCATGGCCTTGGCTGGCAGCAGCCACTTCTCTGCTTGTTGTCAAGTACTGTCACCTGTCCAGCTGCCGCTTTGGATCTGCATGGCTGAGAAGGCAGACCGTCTAGGCTGCTTACAGTTATCGGTAAAGTAGAGGAGAGAGGCTGCAGGTCAGGGCACGAGGCCTCCATCCTGAAGAAGGCGATGGAGCTCCACACACAGACACCTGATGGCTTCCTGTCTGCACCACTCAGGTGTTCCGCTGAGGCTGAGCCCATGGGAGCCCGCAGGCCCAAGTGGGCTGCGGAACCCCCACTGGCCTGCCAATGGCCACAGGCTGACGACACTCTGCCCTCACTGCACCTCCAGCCTCCCAGTCTGCACCCATGGCACCTGCTACACCCTCGTAAGATGCCTGCTGTATTAGTTCTGAAAGTATTTAGCAGAAAAACGCAACTGGAAGTCCCGCTGGAGCCTGGCTTCTTGTCTGGACGCAGGAAATCACCCCCCCTTGAGTTTCCTCCAACTTACCATCTGGTCCGGGTGGCCCGGCAGGCCCCGGGGGTCCCCGAAGCCCTGGTGTTCCGTCTGTTCCTGGTGGGCCCGGGTACAGTGCAGGGAGGCCTGGTTCTCCTTTGAAGCCTTTGGGTCCCATTTCACCAGGGAAGCCTCTCTTGTCATCTGAAATTCCAACAGCAATCAGCGATATTCAGGGGCTGCGCTGCATTCTGGTCTGCAGGAAGCCAGACGGGACCAGTGCGTGTACAGCCCGCCAGGACCTAACAGGGCGGGAGCCGCTGGTATGTTTCATCACCATCCTTCAACTTCAGGAAGCCCCTCTGCTCCCCAGAGGTCCTCAGCATGTGGCAGTGCCCTCCCAGCTAACTAACAGAACCACGCTTGGTACTCATCAGGGCACCATGCAGCCTAGGTATGGGGGGACGGCCATAGGCACAGTGGTTCTGTGAAGACGTCCACAATGTGAACGCGAGACCAGGGAGGGCGCTGAGCCTTAGCTGTGAGGGGGGGCAGCGCCAGTACGGGGAGGAGGGGGGGTGGCTCACATGAAGCCCTAAGGGGATATTCTTTGGCTCTTAGTTTAGATACTTAATGTTGATACATTACCTTCACCTCCGATGGGCGTGCCAGGGGGGCCTGGTGGGCCGGTGTCTCCAGGCTCCCCCCTGCTGCCTGGCTCCCCGTGTGTCCCGGGGAATCCTGGATCACCTCTGGCACCTGGAACCAGACAGGTCCCACAATATGAACAGGACTGTTTAGGACTCGTGACAGATGTTCACCTCTGCATGGAAGCATGCTTACATGGCGTGAAGGTCCAAATGTTTAATATAGGGTGGCCCGTGTTATCAGGGAGCTCATGCCCACAGAGGGGGACACAGAGTCCTATGAACACCATAAAACAATAGGCATTGAAGGCCGAAGGGATACAGAGGCCTCAAAGGCCGGGAACATTATTTTGGGGAAAAATATGATAATTAGGGACTGCAGAGAATAAACGTAGTAGAAGTAGGTAACATTTCCACACTCATGCTGTGCGCTAGGCCCAGCTTAAATACGCTACACGCTTTCGATTCCCAGGTGAACGGCGGCTCTCAGGGAGGCGGATTCCCAGGTGTTGAGCATGGATTCAAGATACACTCATTGATGGTTCCATGTAACCACAGAGAGAAATCTGCAGGGGGCTTTGCTGAGCTTTGCCCGTGCCTCTGTTCTGTTCTATGATCTCATCAACATTGGATGAACACATGTAAAGAAAGTTATTAAACTGAGATGGCTGACACCTAGGTAGGAAAGTGAGTCCTTGGCCCCCAGACGTACGTGATAGATAGGGTGAGCCAGAAGATATCCTGGTTACAGGAAGAAAACATTAGAACATCTTTACTTAAAAAAAAAACTCACTCTCTATAGTCCCTTTCTGATGTGCATGTTTTAGCACATACATTATTCAGTTGTCCAGGTATTTATTGAGCTCCTGCTACATTCCTTGTGCTATTCTAGAAACTGGGGGTACAGTGGTGAACCCCATAGGCTAAAATCCCTGCCCCACGGAACCTCCTATAACATGGATAAATTAGCCATAAATACATATGCATATGATTATGTATGTATATGGGGTGCTGAAAACTTTTTTTTAACCTAAAAGGACACACATTCAAAAAAGTTCAGAGACCATTGCTCTTATATCCCAGAATTGGAATATTTCAGGGTGATCTTGCCAGTCTGGAAGGCTGAGCTGAAATAACATGACACACACGAGCTGCAACATATGCACACATCCTTCATGTACACCCAGAGGTCACCTCTGCTGGGGGGAAGTCTCTAGGGGAGTCATTCATGGGCAAATATCTGGGGATTTAGTTCCTTCAAGTCTAAAAGGATGAGACTGTTCACAGATCACAGATTCTGACTGATTCCAGGCCTCAGACAGCAGAGAGGGGGATGTGAGCATCTGAGTACATCTGGAGAAGGAACAGGCGAAGGGGGCTGGGACAGGGGCCTGATGTGCGCAAGGATGGGGTTTCTCTGCTGAGACCACAGATGGCAAACCAGAGCTGTACGAGGTGTGCAGAAAAGAAAGAATTTCCCAATAGACGGGTCTCACTCCCTCAGCCTGGGGCAAAGTGAGGGTCTCTCTGGGACACACATTTAAGCCACAAGAGAAGTTGTACATGAGACTGAGATTCTCTACAGGATGTGTTCTAAGTATCTTTTTTTGCTTTGTTTTGCTTGGAAACTCTCTTTTGCAAGTCCCTGACTGTGTATAGCACCAGAGAGAAGGTGTGTGTGATGTGAGCATGCAGGAGAAAGGGCACACAAACCTTTTGCCAGGGAGGGGTGAGGAGAGTAGGCAGGTGGTCCTGGGGGGCCTGGGTCACCCGCTTCTCCCTGGAGAAAGAGAAGAGGAAAATGGAAGCATGGTAGACCAGCGTTTTGGAGTGTTGGCCATTCTGCATATTCCCAAAGAATAAGGCTGCATGTGGACCATCAGCCAGCAGAGTGGTGGTTCTGAGTAACCGAATCACTGACTTGACTCTGCTGTGGTGACAAGTCTGGGGGTCCCAGCCAGACACACAGAGAGACGACAAAGTGGGCAGGCACCAATCTCACTTTGAAACCCTTGTCGGACACCAGAAGTGGCCTGGAGACTGTGCTTCCGCAGAGCAGACTGTTCTCTTGCTGACCTGGTATCTGCCCCACCCTGGGGGGGCGCTGGGCACGATGAAACCACCCCGACATGACACCATCCGGACTGCCTGACCTACAAGTCCATGTGCAGCCTTGACGTCTGTGAGCTCATGCGCCCCAGAGGCCATGAGCTCCCCTGTCCTCAGCAGATCCCCCCACCCCACGGGAAAGCCTGCCCACCTGCCTTGTTCCCCCAACCCGGGCTGGAGTGGCTGCACCCCACCTGGTCCTCAGCCTACTGGGTTCACCTCCCTGCCTGCCCAGGAACTATTCAAACCAGGCAGTCATATCCTCCCTCGGGAGCCAGGGGTTCCCACCCCTTTCCCACACAGCCCTCCCTTCTCGCCTGCTGGTTCATTCTGTCAACGAGTGCAGCCCCTGTAGCCCGAGTGGCTGTCACACCCTGAGGGTGGAAGCATGTGACTGATAAGCAAGTGTCCACCTAGTGTCTCCAGGGCTGGGCGGCGCATGTTTGGGTATCCTGGATTATATGGGATGGAAGGTGCTCCCGTCTCCAACACAGTGAAAAGGAGGCAATCAGAACACCATCCAGAAGAAAGAAGTGAGACCATCCAAATGAAAACTGGGCTCACCTTGGGTCCTGGGTGTCCATCAGGGCCTTGGTAACCGTCCAGGCCTTTGCTTCCCTGCAGGAAAGATGACGGGTGCTCATTTTTATCTCTAACATACAATTTAAAGATGTGATCACAATAAAATCATGACTATCATTAGGTCTAATAAAATTAACAATAATTTGTTAAACTCACCTACCACCCAGTCTCTGTTCAATTTTCCCAGATTTTGGTCTCAAAAATGTGTTTTTAAAGTTGTTTTGTTTGAATCAGGATCCAAACAAAGCCAAACATGACATTTGGCTGATATGTCACTTAATTTTCTTTTAATTCATACTAGTTCCCTCTTCCTGTCGACCTTCTTAGTAACATTTTTGTTGTGACCCCTGAGATGCCGGGTTATCTGTGCTGCAAATACCCTGCGGTGGATTTTTCCATTGCGTCCCTGTGGTGCTGTATGACATGCTCCCCCATCTCTCATTCGTCTTCGATCTAGTGGCTTCCCTGGATGCAGGGTGGTTCACGGAGGCAGGTGACCTTGGTCCTGCACTGCTCCAGGAGGCTCGCAGGCCAGGATGCCACTTCAGTGAATTCACAATTGACCAGCAGGGTCAAGTGTTAACAACCTGATCCAGCTATTAAGATGTTCTCCCCCATGATGGGTTTGAAAAAATTTTAGTGAACACCAAATAGAAACATTAAAGCCTCTCAATTTAGAAACTTTTTGTCTTCATGATATATGAAAAAAATCTCTAATGTTAATTATTGCTTTCTAATTCTTTTGAGTATTTATTGAAAGAGAAGGGTTACCCCTTATGAGTCACATCATATCTGGATAGACAGGTAAAGCTGTTAAAAAAATCTAGAAATTTATTCCCACTTGCTAAAAAATGTGTTCAGTAAGGCCCTCCAAATTCAGAATGGCAGGTGCCAATGGTATAAATAATGTACATCATCTGGTTATTTTACATGATACTTTGAAATCCAGAAACATATATGCTGAAAGTCATGTTGTCTAGAATGAACTAAGATTGGCTTGATTTTGTGTTTTGTGTGGCGGGGCCAATGATTTAGATGGACTTCCTCTCACACCAGATGGAACTGAAGATTCAAAAGTGAAGGCAGATTTCTCTGAAGTTAAAAAACGACCTGCTATTTCAAGGGCATCTCATGCAACAGGCGAGGCATCCTTAAAGGGCTTGCCAATGAAGGGCAGTTGGCAGCTAGCACCCAGTCTGCATTGCATCCAGTGCCAGCAGCAGTCCCACCCGCATGTGCCGGACCCAGGCAAATCGACAGCATCACTAGCTGTGCTGTGACACCGCCAGCAGAAGCAGGCATCCCCGTATACTAAGTGCTTACTACCCGTGTCGGATACGCCAGAGGAACACCAGTGTTTTTGAAACACGTCTGAGCAATTTGGAATTAACTGGGTGTTATAAAAAAAAACTGGAAAAAGGGGAAAATTAAATAGCCCTCAGGATTCCTCTGACATGACTGGCATCTGGAGCCCCAAGAGCCCAAACAATGATCTAGAAGTTTCCCTGTGAGTTTTCAGCAGCAGAGGAGTAGACTGGGGGGTGGTGGTGGGGGTGGGCTGACATTTGCATAAGTCAGCAGAGTAAAGGGAAAAATGAATACATGGTTCATCTGAGACCACTGGCACTGGGACCCCATAGCCTGGACCTCTGGGTCCAAGTAATGATCTAGACTGTTCCCGTTGTGTTTCTAGGCTGCAGACATAACAACAGGGGCAGGGGAAGCAAGGGTGTGTGGTCAAGGAGGAACTATGTGAGGGTGTTTCCCTGTGTGGTACCAGGAACCATAACCCTGGAGAAGCTGGCTGGGCTCGAGGGGTTCTGAGCCCCTCCCTGGAAGCAAGGTGTCTGCTGATGCTAAGACCCCCACCATTTGAAGAACTGAAGTTAGCAAAGTGACATTCATAAATGTCTGTTTAGGAATGAGTAATTATGAAGAGCTTTGGAAGTATACATTCCTCTCTCCCCACCCCCCAAAATTAAAAACACATCACTAATTTGAATTAAATATGGACAAATGTATGATTTATGAAATGTTCTCACTGTAGAATTTTAGAAGCAGTCAATTTTATGTTTTTCAAAGGTGAAGATAACACAAACTCTGGTCAGGAAAATCATTTGGCAGAAGTCATTAGGGTTGGACTGTAAGAGATAGAGTTTTATGATCGTCCTGATATGGGGAAATGGGTGAGTGGTCTCCCAGCCCCTCACCTTCTGCTTGTTTCCTGCACCACTTCAGGGGCCAAGGAGCTTTAATCAGGCGCCAGGGCATCTAAGTCACGGGCCTCAGCAAAGAAGCACCTCTGCTTAGAAACTCTGCCTGCCTGAAACCCAGATGGGACTGCGCACACCAGAGTGGAAGTCAGCCCGCGAAGGAGGGCTCCGACACAGCGCAGAGCCCTGCTGATAAAGGGAGGCTTCCTGGGACACTGCCCCAGGGCTGTCAGCACTGCTGACAGAGACCAGGTCTCAGTGGACACTGTCTTATGTAACTCCAGCCGTGAGTTATTTTTGCTCAGATGGAAAAAAAAAAAGCCTCCCCTGGAAAAGGGAGGCGAAATAATCTCATGCTGATGGCAGGCAACTCAACCATGTGCGTGTGTCCTGGGTGTTTCCTATTTGTATGGTCGAGTAAACATTCCCCTTAGGAACAGATGTCCCACTTAATCGGAAGTGGTGCATCTTTCCCAGTGGTTTTGAGAATGGAAGCTGGTAAGCCTGGGCCTCCGATCCTGACATGGGGGCCACAGCAGCCAGAGGCCAGGTGGTCAGTGTCTGTGGGGCATCTTGTCCCACTTTAACACCTGAGTTCCAAGAGGCAGCTGTGTTGAACTGCATTTTAAAAACACTGCAACTCCTTGGGGTTGGGTCTAGAAACACAAATCAGTTGTGATCTAGCACATGGCAGGTGATGACTAACAGTAGTACTTTTAATTTTGTGAGTGGGGCAGGAAGTGATTACCTCTGAATGCTAATACTTGCTTTAGTCCTCTGTCCCTGAGGTCCCTGCTTATTTTAACCCTTAAAGGAGAATTTGGCCTTTTCGCCCCTGGTGGCGGTCTAGCTGGGACAGCTCTGCCCCAGGCACGCTGGCTTTGGGGAATACGCCTATCAGATACTGAAGATGAGAGTAGGGGGAATTGGGGCAGACCCTGGCGTGGTGCCCTGGCCTGAGTTTAGGATGCAAGGACTGGAATGGCAAGAACGGGATCAACCAAGGGAGCTGGAAGTGCTTGAGAGGGGTGCTCGCTGCTGGTGCTCAGAACCAGCACAGAGTTCCTGCGGCCTGTGCCTGGAGCCTAGAGGTCAGAACCTCAAGTGTGTCAGTGGTCCCAGGACGGGGCTGCTCGTGGGGCGCCAATGAGCCCTGAGCTTGCCAGCCACGTCCTTACGGTTTCCTGGATGTCATGCTTCTGCCCTGAGATGGGTCATGAGCAGGATTCTCTGGACTCCTGACTCAGGAGCTGAACTGGTTTTTAAAAAGTCTATTTCTAAGCACCTAGGACTGAATTACAGGAATACGAGCCCGCGGGCACCCGGCTGTATGCACCATGATGTCAGCTGCATGGTGGTCAGGAACAGCTGAAATGGTGGGCGGAGGGGTACCAGCAAACGCGGTTTATGCGGCTGAACAGAACTATCTCCAAGGTGCGCGGGTGAAAAAGCAGCAGTGGAACAGCCATGGGTCACCACGTCGACAAACTCCGTAATGACGCCAAAGAGGGGTGTCAGACTGGGGGTGCAGGAAGCTGCGGCAGGCAGGGGCTGGATGGCGGGGGCCCGGAGGGGAGAACCAAGGAGCTGGTTTGCAGAGACGAGGGGAGGGGCGGATGGCCTGGCGCCCAGCTGCCAACGGTCTGACATTATTTGTACTATCACCAATGCAGGGTTTTAAATGTTTTTTTTCTGGGACACGACAGTCTTCATATTTGACTGTTGTGAGATGTTTTAGGCCTGGAGCAGCTTGCACTTCCTGCATCAAACTTACTTTTTGTCCTGGTGAACCTTTTTCGCCATCGAAGCCAGGAGCACCCTGGGTTGAACAGAAAACAGAAACAATAACAGCTCAGAATAGGCAGTAACGTTTCCGGAGAACGTGATCGGGCACCTGACTTAGACGAGGACAAGATACTCTCCTATGAATACATCAAAGCAGCTGGAGACTCCTTTAATTTCCTAAAGGAAACGGATCATTTTAACTTTCATATAATGCATCACATCTGCCACTTGAAGAAATAGGGAGCAGTCCATGAAGATGATATGGTAAAAATCATAAAGGAAAAGCCCTCATGCCAAGGTTCTCATGAGTCTTGGTTCTGATTCTCAGAGACTATAACATGTCTTTTCAGTGGTGGTGGTGCCAGGTAGTCACCACAAGGCCACATTATCTTCCTCCTGGCCCGTGGCTCTGGCCACACTTCCTGTTGGCTTGTGGTTAGGTTTGGCCAGGAGACTGAGATCTGGCTGCGGAGGGAATCAGAAGTGGCAGGTGTCAGTCGGGGCCGAGTCCTGAAGGGGGTCTGCCTGGGGCATGGGAGCTGCGGGTGGCTGCCCCTTCTTGGAGGAGACATGCCCTGCTGCCTTCTGCCCCATCCAGGACATTTCTTATGATCCTTGTGCTGGAGACAGCCTACATTTGTAGGCTAATTACCACAGACTAATTACCTAATTCAAGCAGAGGTGTGTGTGTCCGTTCCCCCCTCCTCCAAATGCAGAGCATGGTTATAAAACCACAGTTACGGGGTGCTGGGTGTGTGCCAGTCAGGCAGGCTCCTCTGGCCCAGCCAGGGGCCCCTCTGCGTGGAGCTGACTGTGGGGATGCACGTGCCGGGAGAGGCAGGGGCTGTGCAGGAAATCTCTGTACTTGGCTCGACTTTTCTGTGAACCTAAAACTGCTCTGAACAACGAAGTCTGCTTAAAAACCAAACAAATGGAACCAAACTGCAAGGTAGAGAATGCATGGCTTACCCGGGGTCCCGAAAAGCCCACGATTCCTTCTTCTCCCTTCAAAGAAATGCCCTAGGAGAAAACAGAGGCCTGAGGGAGGGTGCCCCCTGCTTCACCTGCTTGGGCTGTCTCCTGGCGCCCCAACTGTGGCTCGCCTGCCTCCGTGGTTCTGTCTCCCAGCCCAGCAAAAAGGTGGTTCACCCAGTCTGCCAGCCAGCCTGGACTACCACCTGTCCAGGACATCACCTGTGCTTGGCACACAGTTAGCGATGACTGGGGGGGCTCGGGGGCAGGAGTGACAGAGGTGCCCCAGAGGGCGAGCGAGTGCGCAGCCAGGCCTGGGACCACGGTGGCCATTAGCAAGCCTGCCCCTGTGGTGTCTCTTTTGAAGAATTTTTAGCAAATATTGATTAGTTGGCTGTTTATTATGCAAAAAAGGATGACATTCTAAAATGATTTTCTGAAAAGAAGAATGAAAATAAATGATAACAGTTTCTTGCAGGAGACCAGTGGATCGGAACCGAGTCTGGGTGGTCACAGCCCTGCACAGGCCTCACTGCCATGGTAGCAAAGATTCGGGGCCCAAGAGGAGAAACACTGTTAATGTTTGTTTGGCTTACCTTTCTCCCTGGTTCCCCCTCACTCCCTTTTTCACCCTGCGACAAAAATGAGAAGTAAGAAATGCTCATTAATCCGAGAACAGAATACTTAGAATTAGGGTTTATGATATGAGGTGACAAATATTTAATAAAAAGTACAACGATTATAAATGAATTATAAAAAAAGACTCTTTCCTATACTTTGCAGCTTCAAAATTCAAGGGAAAAACTGTGATAGCTCTGGATTTTCACAATATAAATTAAATCATGTCTTATTTTGTATATGATTACGAGGCTGTCTTCTATCTGTGAGGTTTCGTTCATCACCCACAGGTGCAAAGACTTATTAATATCCTGTGGAGGGAGTACATGCCCAGGGAAAGGCCCCTAATGATAATATCCATTTGAATAAAATTTTTTAGGAAAGTCCTGAACCTATTAAAACCCCAAGCAAAAGTGGCTTTGGAAACGATGCCAATCTGATATGATCTATTTTTCCTATTTCTCTTGGTCTGAAATGGTGAGAGGAATGTAGTAACTGGCAGCGTCCTTCTCCGCCTCACTGCAAAGGCGGCACCCTGCAGGCTGGCCCCAGACTTATCCCCTCTGGATTGCAGAAGACAAAGGAAACTGGATGTGGAAGCTTGAGCATCTCAGCAGGGACACACCAAGCTCTGGCCCCACGCCGTCTTCGGCTCCCATTCTGAAACTGGACAGAGGCCCCACCTGGCTGATGGTCGGGTCACCACCAGGCATGGGCGTCCACCTGGCCTCACCCTGATGACTTGGCCAGGTGCCCCTCCCCTCTGGGTGTCTGGGACACCCTGCTCTAACTCAGCCAGCACATGGCCTTGCCTCCTGACACCCCTTCCCTGGGTGTCTGCTCTGCCCCAGCTTCCCAGGCCACTTCCACCAGGGTCAGCTAGCTCACCACCCCCAGTGGTGGCCAGGCCCGGCCTGACTTCTTCCCCACGGCTGCCTGCCCTCTCCCACCCGCGACTGAGCGCCCAGGCCCCGTTTAACAGATTCGGGAGAGGGGGAAGTCCACATTTGGGGGTTTTATTCTGGTTCCCATGCAGTGTCCATGCCTGGCCTGTGCGGGCTGTTCCACTGAGGTCGCCACCTCCACCAGGTCGGGGCTGCCACCCTCACTTGGGATGAGGCTTAGGAAGGTTAGCTGCCCATCTAGCCAGGCAGTGGAAAGCAGGGTGTTATATTTATTCCAGCATGTTTTTAGTCAAGTAAAATATTAATAGAAATTGTAAGACTCAGAAAACTGACTGATCCACAAAAGCCCACAGCAATGTTCCAGCAAACACTAAAAGGAGGTTTATTTTTGCCTAATAAATAAAACATTTTGCTCAGGGAGGTCCACATTCTGGCTTTGCATTATGCTCTGTCAGCCTCTGTCTACACTGGAGATTTGAGTACTTAGGACAGATTTGAAATTTTTCTAATGGATTCTCATGTTTCAAATTCACTGCAATTTTTTAAGATGATAGACGGGCGCAGCCTGTGACTGTGAGAAGTGCTTTCATGCATAATCTGCTAATTTAGAGGTGAGAGCTCTTCCACTTTAGATGCGAGTGTTTGAACAAGCTCAAAGAAAGTTATCTTTCTTCTCCTTTTTGTAGTTCAACTGAGAGTACTGTCCGTTTTGCCGAAGCCCCTTTACCTTATATTGATCCGGACGGAATATTTCGCTTGTGGGTCCCGTGCCGGCATGATGGGTGTCTGGTGGAATCCCATTGGGTCCCGGCTGTCCCATGTCGCCCTGTGAGTGGTTTAGCAAAAGTAATAGTCTTTATGTTGAAAAGACACCAAGCTTGAATCCCACCACAAACTGTTTCAAATTTTGTGTATTACTTAATCACATGTGCACCAGTTTTGCAATGTTATAATCATCTTATAAAATAGAGTGGTCGTTATGTAAAACTATTTGTATCCTACTTGCATGAGTGATTTAGAATTTATTCACAAAAGCTGTTTAGGTCGCTCACAGTTTGGGGCTGCATGTGCTTCTGTGGAATTATCCGCTTATGATGGACACCCACACAAGGACGTGATGAGGCCTGAGGGCTAAATGTCATTAAGGCTAAATGTCTTGATATGTATCATTCTACTGCTTTCTAAGACTAATACCAAGATATAAGAACTGCCCAGGAAATGCAAGACTGCTCTAGTTCACACTGTTTCACCAGCTGACTGTGTCTATATATTATGAGGCAGCATCTTGAATGAATATAATATCTCAAGATTGCTGTAGTTTGCACTTTTTCTCATTAGCAAGGACCACTCTCTAAGTGATGCGTAGATGGTGGGGCCTGTTTCTCTGCAATGCTATTGGGCAAGGATCCTGGCACAATACACTGGTTCCACTTCCCAGGAATAACTGGTGCAGAAAATACTTTGTTTATTTCTCTATTTCCACACATATGCTCTGTCACACCGATTTGAGCCCAGATATCACATAATATGGACAGGAGCCAATTAAGATGATATATCACCTGAAGCAAGTGGTACTCATTTGTTAATATCTAAAAAAATACCTACAACCATTCCTCTCCCTTCACCTGTCAGGGTCTTGATGTTTTAAATCAATATCTGAATAAACTCTTTGGAGATCAGACATTAATTTCATTTCCATTCTGCCTAATGTGACTATTCTCCCTTCCGCCTGATGATTTCTTAACAGATTGTTCTTCTTATGCTATCTTCCTATTTTGTTATATTTCACTGTATAGGAGTTTAAACATTTATGTATTGAGAACTTTCAACATTTTTCTTCTGTAATTGTTTTCTGTGGTATTAGCACAAAGAACAGTCTGCTCTTTCCAGAGCTGAGTAGTACTGGATGCCATTTCGTGTGTCTTTCAATCCAAAAGCACAATGCAAAACAAAACCGAAGTGTTTAATTTGCGGTGGGCACACAGGTTTCATGATGGATGCGAGGGGATCATGTGCTGGTGATGTCTGCTTGCCGGGTGTGGGTGCCACGTCGAGCTTCTCATACCACAATTTCAAGCGGTCCTCTCAAAGGCTCTGCATCTTTGGGTCTGGGCACTACAGAGAGTTGTAAAGCCCACACGGTGTTTGCTCCTGCCTTAGAGCCCAGCCAGAGCTGGCTCCTGTTTGCCTGTGGTTCTGGCTTCAGTGGCCTCCATCACCTCTGGATCCTGGCATCAGGAGACACTTCAGCAAACTGCCTTTTCCTTACTGGGCACTAAAGACGCCGGAGTTATGTTCACTTCAGGGGTCCAGGGCTGACCCAGGTGGCTTGCTTTTACTGTCTTACTGACTCCTGACTGTCCCTAGGGCGTGCTTCAGAGCCTGACACATGGCAGTGATTATTTCTCATGCAAATGGTCTGGTGCAGAGCACCTCAAAAAAAGTGGTCATTAACACGGTTTATCTGCCGAGCACCACAGGCCCCGCATTAACCATTACGTCTCCTTTACCTTCTCGCCCTTTTTCCCATAAAAGCCAAGTCCTCTGTTGCCCTGAAAAGAGAAGTAAGTTATTAAAGGTTGACAATCATCATCAAATAAAATGATTTTTTTAGAAAAAGAAACATAGTCTTTATCTATGTGCCGCATTACTGAGCAACTATCCTTGCAAGAAATTCTGGCTTCACTTCCCAGAAACTGACATAAAAGGAAAATTAATGTATTTTCTTTTGTTAGGTCCGCCTATAAACTAGGTAATAACTCTTTGAGCCCAGATATCCCGTAATATAACGAGCAAACTGAGATGATGTGTCAGTTGCAGTATGTGGTAGTTACAGTATTTTCTGATCATTCACTGGAATTAAGCCTAAATGATGAGAATTCTGGGGTTCAGAAAAATGCATGCTGTTCCTTTAATACAGATGTGCTCTTAAGAAATTTTAAGAAATACGTATTTTATCCTCTAAGCAAAACTTCAAGAGGAGTGGACTAACAGCAATTAGTCTGTCCCCCTTGGAAGTTTGCTTTCTGAGATATAGTCTCTTATTCAAGCATCCTGACGGCCGGAAACTGGATGGTTTTGTTTGTTCTGTGCCTGCTGTCCTGTGCTGTAACACACCAGGGCCTGCACCACACGGTGTGTTTGGACATCACGACAGGAAGCTGTCCTACCTGGCGCAGCAGAGCTCAGATCTGATGCCAGCTCCTCCTGACCTGTTAGTGTGTTGTCTCTACAAGTGCGAGTCTCAGGGCAACTTCTGGGGTTATGGATCCCACACTTGGAAAGTAGCTGTTTTCCCAGAATCCCATACTCGAAGTTCATGATTCTTTCTTTATTCTGCCTCAACCTTTTTTCATTTTGACAAGATAACCCTGATTTCATGTAAACATTTCTTATCCTTTCAATAATTTTAGGGGATAGTGATTCTTTGGGTTTATCCAACCTTTCTATTTTCCTTTTTGCGTAAGAGCCAAAGCTTACAGGGCCAGCAACTTAAATGTATTTAATAGTATCCGGAGTGGAGTTGCTGTGTGTGAGGAATTGACTAGGCCCGGTGTCTAACACAAGCACACGTGAAAAGCTATGGTACAAATTCACACACAATAGAGAAACAGTACTGTTTTCTTTGATCTCCAAACAGCTCTGCTTCTTTCCCACAGCATCACAGTCCCAATGCAATGGAACACCAAGCAGGGCCCTATCTGATCTTTCTCTGCAGAATACTGTCCACCCCCTCCAATGCCCAGATATGCTCTGAAAATAAAAAAAAAGCCTTTAATTAATTTTGGCTTTTTTGCTTCTTTCCCACCTGGTTGGGAGCGGAAATCAAAGCACAGAAGCTCAGCCAGGCTAGATTAGCCAGTGATGCACCGGCCCCTGTGGTCTCTCTGCCTTGGGAGCCGGCTGTCCAGGTCACCAGGAAGTGACCTGGCAGAGGGTGATGGCTGTTTGTGTTGCATCCCAGTGGGGACCTGAGGCGGCCTTAGTTGCCTGGTCCTACATCTGCCTCTCTTGGCTCTGGGACATTCCCACCCTGCTTGGGGCTTCGAGATGGTGGGGAGCCCGGCGGTGGAGCAGCTGCCTTAATGAGCTCCAGCCCCAGCCGGAAGCCTTGTCAGAGGCGGTGGGAGCTGGGGACGGGGGCGGGGGCAGCCGAGGGCCCCAGGAGGTCATAGAGACGGGATTCCGTGGAGCATATGTGGGAATGTGCATGCTGGGAGACGTCCTCGGCCACGTGCGGCCACAGAATGGTCCTTAAATGATGGTGACGGTGACCCAGGATTTCTGCCTTGTGTTGAGTTTTGATCAAAGACTTCCCTTGCCAATCCCTACTGTCCTGGACATTTACCCACCTTTCCCAGGTCATACCGAACCCTAGTTCTGCCTCCAAGTTCCAATAAGCCGCCTGCTCTGTTGTGCTCCAGCCAATATAATAATTCTCGGATGGAAACAGGAGCGTTTTGGGCTCTAGCCTGACTCGAACATCACTGGCTCTATCCCTCGAGGCTGACGTAATGCTCCTGCGGAAGCCGACTACATCCAGCTAAGAAGAGTGCTGTCGGCTTGCCTATACAAGCAGGGCTGCATTTTGTCCACTCTGCCTGAGTGTCACATTTGGATAAACACAAAGTGTCCCTACACCTGTGCTTCTGAGAAAACATTCATTGATTTCATTGTCCTACGACAGCAAGGTTACATGATTCGCAAACAACAAACCATTCAGCTGTCCACTTATTTACCATGTCTATTACTCCAGGGGCACCACTGGGTATATCCTTGCAGTTTATGACATTAACTCTTAAAAGCGTATGAAATGCTTCTCATCATGCAATAAACACCACATAATTGTTAACCACACAGTTCTGTGGTCAAGAAAGATGCACACAGATATGAGTGTGCCACCCCCACGAACCAACTTACTGGCTGTCCTTTTGGTCCAGGGGGTCCAGGCGGGCCCTGCACAAATACAAAGACATTTGTAAATGGTTTCCTTGGTCCTAGGAGCCTGACACCGTCTGCTAGAAAGCTCCGCAAAAGCCTCCCCTGCTGTTCAGAGCCCTGAGCGAGCCGTGCGCCGAGAGCAGAGAGGAGGGCGGGCGGGTGGGGACTGGGCTTAGGCTCAGCCCCTGGAATTTGCCGACTGTCCCTGCACAGCTGTGTTGGGTTTGCTTTTCTGAGTTTGGACATTTGACTTCACCCGTGTTCTGTTCATGCTCTGGACCTTTGCAAGGTCCTGGACCCTGTCACTGCCAGAGACCATTTCTCCTGACTCCCTGTGTGGCACTGTCCAGCAGTTTTGGACACCCAGAATTAATCTTTGGGCCAATCTGCAGGGTTGGAAGTCCATCAGCAAATATCAGCATGCATCTCTCTGTGAAGCGTCTGGTGTCAACACCACATGCAGGACGAACTTGTTAAAATGCGAGAGAACAGTCAGTGTTTCAGGGCAAAGCTGCGGCCAGGTGAGGCTTGCAGGTGATTCTGGTGGCCCCCCTGAAGAAGCTGAAGCTGTCGAATCAGCTAGAGACACAGCAGGTACCACCCGTGGGCTGAGAGTTGAGTTCCCTGACCTGCGTATTTAAAGAATGAAACCCCAAGCCGTGTGGTGTGTGTGCAGTAAGCTGACAACTGTGTGTGGCAGGAGAGCGAACACTCTCCCTGGAGAACCCTTGTTTCATCCCATTTGGCCAAATCTCTCATAGCCAGAGGGCCACAGGCAAAAATGACGTTCACAGCCCCAGGGAAGCTTGCTTTGTAGTCACAAAACAGAGCTCTACTCTCAACTCCAGTCCGAAGGTGATTTTTGAGTGCTTGCACCCCTAGTGGTTGCAATGACCGGGGTTCCGCAAAACACAGTTCCTCCCTCTTTGTCAAGGAACTGAACCCCCCCTCCCCGACATGCACCTCAGCCTTGAGCAATGGCTTTCTGTGGGAAGGTCTCTCACCTGCAGCCAAACCTCCTCTTTTGTAACTCAGGGCCTCTCTGTCTTGCTACTGAGACACGTGGGGTGTGAGCCAGGCCACGCAGTAGCCAGTTGTTTCCTGGCCCGTGTGTGCTGTGGAGGTGGCCCAAGGACCACAGCTCTCTCCTGGCCTCCTTTCCCTCCCCGCAGCCAGCCCCCTTTGTCTGCCTCACTCTATCACTGGATGTGCACGGGCAGGAGCGTCTATAGAGCACCGCTCAGGTGGGATACAAGGTCCATTTTACCTGATGTCCCCAGCTCAATGTGCCGACACAGAGCCCACTTCCTCCTTATTGGCTCACTGGACTTTGGTCTGCTCTGCCCAGGGATGACAGGCTTCTTGTCAGCTGGCTGGGTATGACGCCGAGGGATGTGTGCATGACCAGAAGCGCACCCAGCCTGCACCCAGCCAAAATCCAACATGGCTGGCAATGATACGGTGACCACATATTTTGAGTTGTCATTCCTCAACCATAATAGCAGCAAAATGCATGCAAGCAACAATCTGCTTTGTCTGACACTGTCTATAGTGACCACAGGTCATCGTTGCGGCGTGAAGCCCCAAAGACTGCAGACACTGAGTCTCTAGAGGACGCCCGGGTGGCTCCCAGCGTGAGCAGGTGCACCTCGTACTTACCGGTCTTCCTGGAGCCCCAACAGGACCCATCTGCCCCATAGGCCCGGGGTGGCCGGGAGGCCCCTAAGGACAGATGAGAGAAGGGTGTTCGGAGAGAGACTGGTATTTGGAGTCCTAAGGTCTTCAAGTCTAGCGTGGAATATTCTCCAGTGAAAATAATACTTACCTGGAAGCCGACCAATCCAGGCTCTCCAGGTTCACCCTGATTGAGAGGAAATAATTTTAAGAGTTCTAGTTTTTAAGTATCGTTGGATTTCGTTACATTTTTTGCAACATTGGAAACAAGTATATAAATTATATCAGCACCAGGAGGACTTGGTAGTGTTAATTCCCTAATGTCTGGGGCATGGTGAACTTGAGAAAGGGCCACACCCACGATTAAATATAAGTTGAAGGCACCCAGAGGAGGACTGGATGCTCAATCATGACCTGGGGTTATTCCACCCTCCCGTGCACCCCTCCATCCCCTCATTCTCCCAGCTCAGGGTTCCCTCGGAGGTCGGCTTTATGAATCGGGCGTGTGCACAGGACAGCTCAGTTGTGGATCTGTCTCCAGCAGTCTTACCCGGTACTTGTCACGGTCCTCGCTGGACAGTGCATAAGGTTCGCCTTTCTGCCCCTTGGGTCCTTGGGGCCCCTACAAGCACATGGTGAAGAGACAAGGGGGACGTGAACATTCTGTGCAGCCAGAGAAATATGGAAAATTAAATACTGACTTTTATGGCAATGTCCGATTGTTCTTACAGCTTATTTAGGTTATTCTGAACACCAAGGCATTCGACGACACAGATGAGACTTTACTTTCATATTTACCCAACAGTATCTTTCTTCAGAGTTAAAGTGGAAATGCTTTATAGGGTTTAAATTATTTTCAAAAGCCTACATGAATGCTCAGTAAACTAATCCTACATACCAACAGGTTATTTTTCTTATAATAATACTGTTTTGTGTTTTATTTGCCATTTGGGTACCAAAGATATTAACATATATATTCTGAAGCACCTTTTGTGGGAGGGAAACCAGGTCATTCTTTAAAACTGGAACTGTGTGAAATATATGCCACATGTGTACACATAGATATGTATAAATGTCTTTTAATACCTATGCATAAAATCAGTATTGAAGTACTGGGTATGTTTCTTGATAATGAAAGTCATAATATTAGCATAGGCTAGAAAATGATGTAGCTCACTGAAGAGTTGAACCAAATAAAAAAGAAACAGCCCAAGAAAGAGAACTGGAAGTCCATTAGCTTTGGGGGAACACTAAAAGGGTGTTTGTGACTGCTTTTCCCCCACCTTAAAAATATTTTTTTAAATAAAAAGTTTTACCAAATAAAATGTTACATAATCCTGAATTTGCACTATTTTGGTGGTAAGAGGGTAGTCATATAGCACCAAAAATTATTTCAAGATTCTCTGCAAAGACCCTGAAAACTAAATGAAACCGTGAAATTAGTAATTAACATTTTTTTCCATCAAATAATATATAATATTTTTTCCACTAGAAACATAAGCGCCTCCATTAGGTATGCTGGAGAATGTCATTGTTCTTTGACGTCATAAAAAAGTTCAGAATCTAACAAAGTGGGTAACGAACAGAGGAGGTTACCCTGCCGTACACTCTATGGCTGCAGTTTAGCTGTGACGCTGTCACTCACTGTTACTTGAAATGGAACATAGGAAAAAATGCAGAGATGTTCGGGAGGCAGGAGTGAACAATATAAACCAAACCAATTACTGTCTATTAACATTTCAAGAATATGGAAAATGAAGTCACTGGAATCCAGGAAAATCATCCCAAGATATGTGTAATCACACATCTGCTGGGAGAGGTGGTTCATCCTGACCACTATCCAAGGAGAGGCGAGTGCATTTTCTGCAGGTCACGAGGGGGCTTAGCGCACTCCCGCCCACCCTTACTGCCCAGTGTGCAGCAGGCAACCCGCTCCTTTGAACGTTTCTCTAAGATGGCTTTTTAAAAGGGTCCTGTGCTGGGCCTTTAACTGGGCCCGTGAAAGAGAGCTCAGGATACAGCATCTTTCCTGCGTTTCCACCGGCAAGCGCCAGCCGCCAGCTTCTAGAGCTAAGCCCGACCAGCACATGCTAACACGATACTCACAGCAGGGCCACGCCGCCCTTCAGGCCCATAGGGTCCCACGTGGCCGGAGTCTCCTATGGTCCCATTGCAGCCGTCATGGCCAGGAGGTCCTCTGGGACCACCCTGCCCAGGATGCCCCTGGGAAAGAGAAAAGTAAGTGAGTCTTCCAGCCTCTAGGTTTTCATTTTCATGGAACTATATGATGAAACAGCTTTAAATCTTCTCATCAGACATGTGCCTAGGAAATGACAACTCCAAAGGGACAAATGAATGAGGGAAAGATCAGGTCTCCAAGGGCACGGGGCACAGTCTCAGCGGGAGAAAGGCCTCAGGACACAGCTGCTTCCCGTGAACTTCGGGAAGAAGAGCCCTGGCTTGGGGTTTCTCCTGCCCTGCTTCACTGGGCTGTGGGGAGGCAGATTTCAGCAGGGACACGTCAGGGCAGAATTAAAAACTGGAGAAAAAGTTCTAGAGGCAGCTAGCTTCCTCTCAGGGACAAGGAAGCCCTTATCTATTGTGCCCAACTGGATTTTAGATGGTGAGTCTGACAGAGCTACATCCTAGACAGGTAAGAGACCTCCAGTGGGATGTCCAGGGCCGTGGCCATATGCAGAGCAGATTTCCTCTTGTTTACTTTCTCTGGGAACACTGTTTTTAGATTTCAAACACAAACAGAAAGCAAGGCAGATGTTCTAAGACGTCTGGTGGGAGAGGGAAGGCAGCGTGGTCACCTGTCCCCCGAGCACCTGGAGAGAGTCTGCTTGGTCTGCGGCCGTCTCACCTGCATGTGCTTGGTGTCAGGAGACACTGGGAGCAGGGTTAGTGACATACAGTTTAAGTACTGTGAGACCACAGCCTGTTTTGCTATTTCTTTACAGGAGAGATGTTTAGATATATGCTTTCTTATTGTATAATTTCTTTAAAATGTTGATTTTGTTGACAACAGACCAAACATATATTCCAGAGTGATTTTTGAGGCCATTAGGATGTCTTTTAGATTTACCTTGAGAAATCTGGAAAATTTCAAGATAACTGAACAAATTCTACATGGAGTGCCTGTAGCCTGAACTACGTGAAGAAACACGATGAGAAAAGCAGATTTTTCTTTTGTTTGCACATCTCTTTGCTTCAGGTGTTCAAGGCCATTTCTTTAACTTGGTGCCATCAGGTTAGAGCCCCCTGGGCTTTCCACCGGCCTGCTGGGAGACGCTCCTGCAAATCACCGAGCACCATCTCTCTGGCTGTGGCAGAGCCGGCCTCTGAAAGCCTCTGAGGTCAAGCCTTTCTTTAGGGTCCTCAGAAAGCACTGCTCCTCTGAGCTCAGCCTAAGAAAGCCAGCTCTGCAGGCATTCTCGCCATCTGTGATGCTTTTCTTAAAATGCATCACCGAGTTCTTCATCTTCTCCTGTTAGGCATCTGCTGTTGGCCTTTCTTACTCCCTTAGGATCCATCTAAGGCATCCATCTAAGGCATTCGAAACTGCGTGTCAATCCCACATTAGTTTGAAATCATGCTTCAAGCAAATTTTCAATTATATTGAGCTGAACGTCTACCTCTTGTTCAACATCTAATAAGATATATTTCTGTATGATCCAACACTAACTCTTTTCGTGTGTGACTTCTAAATGGCTAAAATTACCCAGCCCTTCACAGTCTGCTTTCATTAACTGCTTAGATACAGCAGGTGACACTGGGTTAACCTATTGAGTCGATCCGGAGTTCTGCAGCTAAAGAGACGATGTCGGGCAGCCTGAGATTCTGGGGCAAACGATCAGTTTTGGCTCCCCTTGATCACTCTCCCACGATGACTAATTTGTGAAACACTTGCTTCTGACATTAAATGGGAATGACGTGGAAAAACAAATTAAAAAATGATACAGATCCGTTAACAACACTTTTCCATAATGTCACTCTACTTAAACTCAGATTTTAACTTCTAGAAGACAGAACAGACGAATAGCCCAAAGAGCTCAAAAACATAGTTTAAAAATGGGCAATTAAGTTCAAGGCACTTGATAGGAAAATACTTTCATTATTTGTTTAACTCTTGAAATCTGTGGATTCTTCACATCGGCCCATTTCTCAAGCTGCTGACTAATGTGGAAGCTATTTCCTGGTCTGTTCGGAGCTGTGTGTTGCAACCGATGTGTGTGAGCCCCCATCCAGGGCATGTAGGTCGTACGGTCGGTAAAGGTGGCTTCCTTTCTACTGCAACGACAGCTTCCTCCTTCTGCCAAAAGTGTGACTTCTCTGTGACTCCACTGTGTTCATTCCCTTCCTCCAGTCATCTGCAAGGGAGCTGCCATATGTGTAGCCAGGGAAACGATGAGTCTCCCTGTGCGTGTGCACGCATGTGCGTGTACATGGGCACGCATGTGTGTGTTCATGCGCGTGTGAGCAAGGGGATGCAAACCATGTGTGCAGGGCAGGGTGCAGACATCTGTGTATATGTGTCAGATTCCTGTAGCAGCTGTCCTCAAACTTCAGCAGCAGACAGCCGGGAGGAGGGTCCGAATGTGCGATAAACATGTCTATCCTGAGGCTGGGATCTGCAGGAAGTGGGTCCTGGGAAATCTGCTCATGGATCCCTGGGAAGAGGGCTGTGAGTCAGGCTGCTTTGTTTATTTTTTTCTGCCACAAGCAGTAAAGTAAACTAGGTTAGAAAAACACATTTTATTGCATTTTGAGATTTTCTCATGGACAAACCATGCCTTTTCTTCTTCTCTTTTATGTGTGGTGACTACAAAGAATTTGAGAAGCTGTACAATTATTCAGCAGGACTTTATTATATCCACGTTCTTGGCTGCACTGCTTTATATTCGGGCTGTCTTATAGTTAAAACAAAATTTCACGACCACCTCTTTATTGAGCATATCTGAGTAACACTCCAACTTTTCATCCCAAAACAATATCCAGTTTTAGTAAAGTAGCCTCAATTCTGAAGCCAAGTCTAGAAGACCATTTACAAGGGAAACAATTTGTCCAATATTTGACTGGATTCCAGAAGAAAAAATAAGCACATAGCCCCACAAGTTCTATGTTAAAAACAACCCCGGGGACCATGAGGATGCCTTGTCAGTCATGGAGGTATAGCTCAGCCTGAGTACGACATTTAAAAATTCTAATCTCACAAAAAACTTACGGGTATTCCATCGGCACCTGGGAATCCGGAAACGCCTCTTGCGCCCTATAAAGAAGGCAAACAAGCTTACCCGAGGCCAGGAAGCCCACGGACCCGCATACACCAGGGGACACACGTGCGCAGCCCTACCACGTCTCCTTTTGGTCCTGTGGTCCCAGGCGCGCCCCTCTCGCCCTTGTCACCTTTGCGGCCCTGCAGCCCTGGGAACCCCTGGAGCCCGGGGGGCCCGTTGTAGCCCTGGGGGCCCACCGGCCCTGGCTGGCCCTGTGGAAACAACAGACATTCAAGTTCCACAATGAATAGCAACAAATAAGCATTTTCGGTCACGCTGCTTTGAAACTGCCCTTTTCATTCTCAAAGAGCTGTAATCTTCAGAGAACAGTGTAGGTCAACTACCATCTTCAGCCACAAAGTGACTTCTGACTAAGAGGTCATAGAATTTAAAGGAAAAAAAATGTTAAGTGGGAGAAAAAAGAGTCCTAAATTAATGTTACTGGGTACTAAAGTAATGTGAAATGCTAATACTGGGTCGGGATGAAAGCATCAACTTACTTGTTTTTTAAAAAACCTTTTCAGTTAAAAAAAGTTCCAAACAAATTTCTAAGGCCTTATCTCTATCTCAATATAATGCATATAATAGGTATAGAAATGTATGAAAAATGATGCCCGATGTTTAAGTGACTAGGTGATCTCTCCTGTTCATACACACACACTACACACAGGGAGTGTGCATGTGCACACACACAGGAAGAAACAAAAGGCTTCTGAAACATGTAAAATGTGTATCTATACCGTTTAGGATTTTTATTTTTTTAAAAAAGGTAAGACAAAATTACATACTGACAAGGATATGAAGAAACTGGGACCCTTGTGCACTGCTGGTGGGAATGTCAAATGGTGTGGCCGCTGTGGAGCCAGTATGGTGATTCTTCAGAACATGAAACAGAGAATTAGTTTATGACGCAGCAATCTCACTTCTGGGGTGACATTCACAGTGATTAAAGCAGAGACTGGGCACCCACGCTCACTGCAGCGTTTTCCATCATGGCCGGAGGGTGGAAGCAAAGTGTCCATCAGCAGATGAATGGATAAGCAAGATGCGGTCCATCCGCACAACGGACAATTACTCAGTCTTAAAAAGGAAGTTCTGACACAGGCTCAGTTTGAAATAAGCCCGTCACAAAGGACAAATACTGTGTGAGTCCACTTACATGAGGTTTCTAGAGCCATCAGATTCATCGAGACAGAAAGTAGAATGGATGCTGCAGGGAGGAGTAGGGGAGGGGAACGGGGCGTTTGCGTAGTTGGGACAGAGTTCCATTTGCGGAGGGAACAGAGACCTGGGGTTGGCAGGGGTGGCAGCTGCACGAAATGTGAACATGCCTGATGCTGTTGGACTGCCTAAAAACGGTGAAGATGTCAAAGTTCATGTTATGTATATTTTACCATGATACACATAGACAAATTAAAAAGGGGGCTCTATTTCTCCTGTTATTGGAACTAATTCGTGTAGTGGCTATGTTTTCATGAATGTCCCAGGTAATCTCAACTTAAAAAAAGGAAAAGAAAACTCTGTGTTTTGATTCCTGCTTAAATGAGAGAGTCCGCTGCTCATTCATCTCACAGAAACTATCTGCCGAGTCCCATTCGCTCCCCATTTCAAATTCCTATCTTGCCCTTAGATTGAGGGGGCACTGAGCCATTATTTCTAAGTCTTCTTTCCAGTGCCTGTAAGTAACCTTTCGTACATAAACTGTGCAGCTTAGAAGTGTGTCTGCCTTTAAGGATGTTTATAATCTGTCCAACATTCCACACAATTGAGGGGAAATGAAGAATTTAAAAATGCAGTGATGGCACGGCATGAGCGGCCCAGGTGCCCTGCCACAGAGCGTGTGGGTCCTCGTCCCCGAGTTTTATCATTCCTGCGCCATCCACCTCTGTAGATGCAGGGCCCCAGGCATGGGGGAAGCAGTAGGACATTTCTTTGGGGTGGAAGATACAGATGGAGATCACGATCACAGCTGATGGATGCGGCCTACCCCAGAGCTCAGGACCCCTGCATCCTCTGACAAAGGGGGAGTTTGGGGAGCCCCCTCAGGGCTCCTGTGGGCTGAGGTAAGAGTTTAGAGGTGGTGGGCTCCCCTGCTCTCCCCTCCAGGTGTTCCAGTGAGTCCAGTCAAAGCAGAAATCAGCAAATACTCAGACTGATTGCAAGTACTGTACGTAGTGGCGAAGCTGATCTATTTCGGTCTCTTTAAAGAAAGTGATGAACGTGCCACCTATTTATTTCTTGCTGTAGAAGAGGACTGTGGTGAAAGATGGGCAGCTCTGACCCTGGACACAGGATCCCCCGGCCCACCTTACCCCAGTGGTCAGAGGTCTTAGTATGCTACATTTGGTGTAAGTCTGGGGACAAAACATGCTTTAGTTCTGCTTTTTATAGACCTTTCCCAGTTATTTTTGTTTTGTTTGTAGGTCTGTTAGAATGTAGCCTCCTTGGGATTCTATACCATGGCCCTAAGCCTTCTGCTGCCTGATCAGGTGAGGCCTGCAGTTTGGGGAGTCACAGTGAGCGGCCTCTGGGGGATGAAATGCTCCTCGTCGGCACTGCTGTTCTTACCATCCACACACATCTCTACCTGGGGGACGACAAAGAGGGAACACACGCTACTCACCAAGACGGAATGCGCACCTCAGTGATGAGACGCCAAGCTATGCCCTGTCTTCGTCAGTCTTAATTCCCTTTCATGGGGAGAGAGACTAAGCACATCACCTACTCATTTTCCTTCCTCTGTCAGTCATCGTTTTTCCCTAATAGGAAGTCTGTCTTTTGGAATAAAACTAGTCTTTCCTTTTCTGGAGCATGCTGTCACTTTTTTCTTTTCTAGGTGAAACTCCCATAACACAAAACTAACCCTTTTAAAGCGTCTTTTAGTATGTTCCCAGTGACTTCTATCCACCATCTCTATCGAGTCTGAAAGCATTTTCTTCACCCCCTTACGCACTGAGCAGTCCCTCCCCAAGGCTCCTACCCCCAACCTCTCTACCGATCTCATGGAAATGGAATCATATGCATGATATGTGACCTTTTGTGCCTGGCTTCTTTCACTTAACATAACGTTTCTGAGGTTCATCCATGTTGTAGGATTTGTCAGTACTTCATTCACTTTTGTGGTTGAATAATATTCCACCGCACAGATAGACCACAATTTGCCCATCCATCTGTTAAAGGACATCAGGGCATTGTGAGTAACGCTACTATGAACACACGTGTGCAAGTATCTGAGCACCTGTTTTCAATCCTTTGGGTTTACACTCAGGAGTGGAACTGATGGATCATGGGTAATTCTATGTTCATCTTTCTGAGGAATTGCCATTCTGTTTTCCACCATTTTACATTCTTACCAGCAATGTGTGAGAGTCCAAATTTCTCTACATCCTTGCCAATACTTGTTATATTCCTTTTTAAAAAAATGATAGCCATCCAGTGGGTATGAAGATGATGTCATTCTGAAGAGCTTCTCCTGAACTTCTGACAGATGGAACATTTCCTAAGGTTCCTCCGGCTTCCAGCCTGGAGAAGGGCCCTGAGGCCGCTGGAGAGCATCTGAGCTGGACCCTCGGCCCCTGGGACTGGCCCTCACTCCCGCCCACAGGAACCTGCGCTGCTGGGACAGAGTGGACACTTACATCAAGGCCCAAGGACTTTAATGTACATGTTTCAGTCATCAGGAACTGAGATTTTCCTTAGGATATCCTGCTCACCAGGGCATCTGGTGTCTTTTTAAAGAGCAGCTGGAATAATCAGGCAATAGAAGGACTTTTCTCTGTGCTAATCATCACTATCGACTTCCATGCTCTCTGTCCAAAGCCCTGACCGAAAAAGGTATTTCCGCCTCTTCCTTGCCTTTTGTAGTAAATGATGTTAAAAATTACCCTAAGAAGAGTAGGACTGTAGTTGAAATGTCTGCATAAATTTCAAAAGCTCCTCAATTTCCTGCAATATCCTTGATGAAAGCATTCCTACAAATCCTTCTTAAGAGCCAGCAGAGTCTATGAGAAGGAGCTATCAGACCGCCTGCCATGCCCCCTGCCCCACTGGAGGGTGGGTCACATCACATCAGTGCACTGCTGCCTAGGTAAGAGGATAATGAAAACTATCATGGAGTTTTGTGTCTTCTGATGAAGCACTGTTACAGGTCTAAAAAAATGGTTTATCTCCTTTTATGTCCAAGACAAATGCACGGAGTAGGCTTCTTCCCCCACAAGAGGAGACAGTGGGGCCCTGGGAAGGTCTGGAATGAAGAGCTGACTGCTGCACAGTTGGGTTGGGGGTGGGGCTGGTTCCAGAGGCTTCCGCCTCCCATCACACCCTCGCTACTCTAGGTCACCACATCGGCAACCCTGGCAGCTCGTAGGAAATGCAGTCTCGGTGCAGCCCAGACCTGGAGCTGCACTGGATGTGCTCCTGGGAGGTTTCTTTGTAAAGTCTGGGCATCACTGCCCCATACCAGCCCCCGGCCCTGCCTGGTGTTCTGGTGGGAGGAAAAGCACCTTCTAGCAAGGAGACTCTCTGCGTGAAGGTGGACTCCCGATGGAAGGCTGGGCTTACTGAGTCAGAGGAAAATCTGATAATTGTGTCTGTTAAATACGGTTTGACTGGCATTTTCTTGGTCTCATGCCTCGGTGACACCTGCAGTAAGACAAGAGTCACTGGTGGCCGTGGGCATGAAGGTGTGCCTTGCCTCTCCCTTACTGGTGACCGTGGGGACAAAGGCGCGCCCTGCCTCTCCCTTTCTGAGGGCACTCTGGGAGAGTGTGTGGGACACCCAGACCAGTTGTGGAAGACAAAGTCCTGAAAGGTGGTAGAAGGAGTCCAGATTTGAATCCACCTTGCTGAAACTCCACGCTGTGGAGAGGTGGTGATTAAGGTCCTGACATACTCACTAAGCTTTCATGAATTTGGAATCTCACTTCTGAGAAAAGGGGCAAAATATGGTCAGAAATGTGCACATGGGGGTTATTTCAACTCCAGACTCAGCCGTGAAGGGGGGAGGATGACTCACCAGGGCCTCTGGAGAAGCCACCTCACATTCCCACCACCCCAAGGGGCCTGTTTCCAGTCCCAGTTTATTAGCCTTACAGTTCACCTTGGGGAAGGAGGTAAAAAGAGCTGCATCTATCAGGGAAGGGTGAAGACAAGGGTTTCCAAGGGTGAAACCTGCTTCACATCAGGACTTTTCATCTACATACAGGATTTTCCTGATAGAACAAGAATAAGCTTTTCAGGACTGACTGGCCAACGTCTGAATTGTAGGAAATCCCTTCTCCTGCCTACGTGGACTCTTCCTGCCTCGCCTTTTATGGGCACTGGGCGCTCCAGCAGACACCCCACATCCCCTCTGGTCCCAGGCGCCCCTCCCTTCCTCGCTTGCTGGCAGCATGCTCAGACCTTGCGGGCTCGGCCAGGGGCAGCTCTCAGTGGCCCCCCCGAGATCCCAGCGCAAGTCCCGGGTCATTCTGCGAGCTGTTCACACAGATTCAAAAATATGTAAAATGGCCCCAAAGCCAGGAAGGGCTACTTTTTAGGATCCAGGAAAACAATTCCTTCATCTACAAATGAGAATTAGTCCTTGGCGTTAGGGATATCATTAGCATTTGCAAGCAATTTTTTGATTACCCAGGTGGAATGAATTAATAGTCTATTACAAGCTAACAAGGATGTGAAGGTTAGTATTTGAACAGTATATTACATACCTATTAAGTATCAGTAAATTGTGGGCAACTGTCTAGTCCATGCAGAAGAGAGCTCACGTTAAATCTGCTACCTTTTACCTATCATTTCTTATTTAATACATAACAAAATAGCACTGTACTAAGTACTATCCCAAATTAAGGATTCTACTTACATGAGGTAGAATTACATGGGTTCTTGGAATTCCTGCTCTCCAAAATTGTTTGACACACACCACAGGACTCATGTCAATATAAAGGAAATAACATCCATGTGGGAAAAACCAATCTTGACCGTTACCTCCCCCCACACACAAACCTTTGTCACAGTGTATCACAGACCTGAGTGGAGGAGCACAAAGCAGGACACTTGTAGAGGAAAGTGTAGGGAAGCATCTTTGTGACTTTGGAGGAGGCAAAGATTTCTTAGATAAGACAAAGATCACAGACCATAAAAGAAAAAATGTTGACAAGACTTAAAAGGTTTGATCTTCAAAAGATACTTCTAAACAATAACATGCAGGACACAAACTGGGAGAAATATTTACAACATACATATCTGATATGTGACTTTTATCCAAGATATAGAAAGAGCTCCTAGAAATCAATAATAAGGAAACAAACAGCCTGATGAGAAAAATGGACAAAAGATTTGGACAGACCCTCCATCAAAGAAAATGTGGAAGGAAAATAGGCACATGAAAAGATGTTATACATCATCGGTCTTTAGGCAAAAGCAAGTTACATCTGCAGGAAGAGACGACCTCTGCCAACTGGCACAGTTGCACGCAGAGGAGAATAGGCCACACTGAATGCCAGGGAGGATGCAGGAGCTCCTGTGCGCTGTCCGGGGAATGCAGAATGGGCCTCCACCTTGGAAAAGTTTGGCAGTTTCTTTAAAGTTGAACCTATGCTCACTGTAAGACTTGCAGGGATATGTTCATAGGGTTTAACTTACTTTAGCTAGAAACCGGAAACAACCTGAATGTCTATCAGCTGATGAGAAGACATTAATCAAATGAACTGTGGTACACTCATAAAACGGAACACTACTGAGCAGTAGAAATGTGTGCAGCAGTGAGGATAGGCCTCAACAGCTGCACGCTATGTGAAGGAGGAGCCAGACACAAAAGCCTATGTCTTGCCCACCCTATTTATAGGGTACTGTGCTATGACCCTATTTATATGACATCCTAGAGAAGGCAAAATTAGCGATGGAAAACAGAGCAGTGGTTGCCAGGGGTAGAGGTGGAGGGAGGAGACAAACTGAAAAGGGCACAAGGAACTTTCTGAGGCCATGAATTTGTTTCCTATCATGGTTTTGGCGGGAGTTGCATGGCTGTATAATTTGTCACTATTCAATGAACTATATGTAAATCATACCTTGATAAGCTTGACCTAAAAACAAACACACAGAAGAGGAGTCTGGGAAAGGCAAAGGTGAGAAATGCAAGCACAGATGTTCATAGGCATGTTGCACAAGACTGAGTCCTTTTGGGACTTTCTTACAAAGTGCATTTATAAGATGGATAATATTTAGAAAAGGAAGAAGAGCAGACGCTTCTAAAACAGCACATTACAGAACACTGAGCCAGATGCTTCTCACAAATGTCTGCCAAGGAAAAGAAAAAACATGAAGAAACTAAGACCTCCTGTCTGGAGCCTGGTCCTGAGCCTGGAATGGGCAGGGGCACAGACTGTCCGCACCCGGAATCCGGGACAGCAGAGCTCGAAGTGGGTCAGGACCAAATTCATTTCAGCAGCAAAAGATAAGCTGAGGACATCCCTGGTTTCCATCATGTATGATCTTCTCAAAACCAAAACAGAGGGTGTTGCTATAATTGTAAGATGCTGGTGTCCACTTTTACCTGAAGTGAGCTTACTTGTACAGATTCACATTTTAAAGCAGAGAAAAAGTGAATCATCTCCTGTTCTCCACCCAAAGGACCAATAAGTGGGCAAACTCTGCTCCTTATTCTAAAAATAGGCAGCCCATGGGTGGTTGCACTCAGTGGCTCTTAGCCTGATGCGAGTTTTCGGTCTGGATGTGATTTTTGCTTGGCACATGTTGGAAAAGCTGATTTTCTGGGAAAGCTTTTCATTGCCTCTGTCCCTGCAGCAATTAATACATTTCATTTGCCTGAATGTGAAGCCTTGCTAGACAGACTGTTTGGTTTCCTGAGCCTTCAGTCCTCCGGTGGATCGAGTAATGAGCCAGGGCCTCGGGAGCACAGAGAGCAGCTGAGGAAGGGGCTGAAAGAAGCAGGTCCTGAGGCTGTGGGCAACACGCAGGGAGCTCTGGACGTCAGGCCTCCTGTGAGTATGAACCGCTCCCTGACTTGGCAGCTGATGACACGCCGTACGGGATCGACGGCTGGATCGTCACCAAACGGCCTGTACGTCATTGTGAGTTAGTACAGGCTCTGGGCTGTACTTACACGACTAGAAAATGTCGTCTAGAATAGGAGCTAACCTCTGAGTTACCAAAACCATAAAACTACTCACCGTTAGAACACTAAGCTGTCCGTATTCATGGCCTCAGTTGTAGATGATTCATTTTCAAGTACCAACGGCAAGGGCCAATATTTTGCTAGTGTTCTTAGATCATATCTTAGGTCATGTTCAAGTGTGACGTGACACAGTCGAGACTGCTCTAAATACTGTGTTTCTGCCAGTGCCTGGTGGGGCCTCTGCGCTCGGAGCCTGGCCAGCAGCCCTGGGAATGCTGCCTCCAATGGAAGGGATGAGAGGAAAGAGCCGGGTGCATGGCCTTCCAAATCCTGGCCTTCCTGCTGAGGTTATCAACCAGGCTGGCAGTCTCTGAGGGAGACTTTTCAGTCTCTGCAGCATAGACCAGGAGCAGACCGACAGTAACATCCACTTTGCATTTAGACTAAATACAGTCATGTGGAGCAAAAATATTCTTGAGGTTGGCATTACATTGAGTTGGTCTGTTATGAAAAAAGTTGGCCAACAAAGAAAAAAAGATTAAGAGTGAGGGAGGGTTCCACCTTGGCTGGGCCACACAGTTTTTTTTTTCCATTAATCTTCATTTGAAAAGTTCCTGAATAGGCCAAGTTTTAAATAGAGCCCATATTTTCTGTCATCAGAATTTCCGTAAAATTTCTGTCTACTCTCCTCCTTCCTTCGCTTTAAACTACTTTGCTATTTTGGTGTCATTAAAGTTATTTAGCATTTGCATCTCTCTTTTAAGATTTTAATTTATTTTTAAATGGGCAATAGAGTCCACTTTGCTGGTGTGTAGTTCTGCGGGTTGTCAGTATTCCGGCCCTGTGCTGCCCCTCCCCCACCTGTCAATTACTGTCTTTCTCCAGCCTTACAGCTTTGCTTTTCCAGACTGTCATGCAGATGCCATCATGCGGGTGCCACCTTTTGAGTCTGGCTTCTTTCACTGAGCACAGTGTGTCTGGGGATCACCGACCTGTTGTATGCATCTGCAGTTTGCTCCTTTCTATCATTGAACGGCGTTCTGCTGTATCCCATCCCCACAATTCGCGATCCTTTTGCTTGCTGATGGACATTTGAATTGCTTCCAGATTTTGAAGCATGTGAACTGGGCTGCTATAAACATTCATGTATGGTTTTTCGTGTACACACATATTTTTGTAACAACCCAAGAATGGGTTGCTGGGGCATATGGTTAAGAGTATGTGTAAGTTTATTAAAAAGCTGCAAAGCCTTTTTCCAGATGGCTGTCCCGTTTTGCATTCCCCCTCTGACACATCCGAGTCCAGGTGCTTATCAGCACTTGGCATTGTCAGTTTGTTCTCTTAGCCATTCCGCTAGGTCTGCAGGGCTGACACATGTGATTTTAATCTCATTCGTTTTCATGAGCACAGTTTCTACATTTCTGCTATTCCTAGATCCAGTTCAGAGTTCAGTATTTCCATTTACAGCATCCCTATTAACGCCACTGTGACATCTTTTTGTGATGAGAACTGAGGGCCCAGTCCCCTGACAGCACCTGCCACATCAGGCCAAAGGTATACTGGGATTGCAACCACAGTTTTGGTCCCTTAAACACTCTTATAGTCAGCCTCTTCACAAGTGTGTGAGTGTTGTTCCAAGGGCAGGCGGGCCTGAGAGGGAGGTGACCCAGCAGGAACCAGGTGTCAGGGATGAAAAATGATCTCAGAGCAACATACCTCAAAGGTGGGAACTTGAAAGGACAGCCTTAAATGTGGCCAGCACATTATCTTGAATTCTGATAGAGGTGGGGAAAAAGATATTAAAAAAGATTTCTACCATGTAGAAACTAAGGAGAAATTCAGCTCTCCAAGGTTCTTACCTATTATATGGATTTTGTTTTATTTTGGGTAAAAGAATATTCCCTTTTCATACAGAGTTGTACAGAATACATGTCTGTCTTTCTGGTCCAGGAATGTTAGCCTAATTCTGTAGCAAGATTCTTATAGGGACTAACAGCTATTTAAAATTAGACCAACATCACATCACTTTTCAAATTTACATATCTGTTCTTCAGCACTGATAACCTATTACTTTCCCCAAAACTTCACAGACCATCACATTTGGAAGGGGCTTCAGAGAGTGTCTAGAGGAGGTTCTTGGACTGCAGCCTTCACTTTGCACGGAGCTCACTGCCCTGAAGGTCCTCCAGAGCCCCCCAGGTCCACAGAATGGAGAGTGCACCCCAGCGAGGCCCCAGGACATTAGTGTCCTCCGGAACTTGAGGAAATCACTGGAGGCATCCCATCCCAGGCCTGGTCTTGGCTGGCTGCCAAGGCATCGACGGGAAAATCTCGGACCTCAAGAGTCTCTGGTTTAGTAGAGGTGGGGGGTGGCGCAGACAAGGAACCTGCAGTTTTCACAAGCTCCCCAAACCATTCAGACGCACTGGAGCCAGGGGACTGGTGCAGGGGACTCACGTCGGGCAGGAGGGAGCGGCCAGGGAGGTGAGGGGTCTCCCCACAGCCTGTGAGACCCCTCACCAAGAAGTGCTTCATAACACCACCCTAGGACGGAATTTATCTGCATTTTCAGCACTGTAATATTTTTCCTTCCAAGGGTTACAGAAGAAAACTCCCAAAGGTTTGGTGGCCTTATTATGGTGATTTTAAAAACGTGCCCGTCTATATGCCGTGCAGCTGGGGCCGCCCTGGCTCACTCTGGTCGGCATTGTGCCTGCTGGTGCCCTTGCAGCCAGTCTTTGGCGACCGCCAGGACCCGAACCCCATGTCCATCCCAGGCGCTGGGGCCCGGCAAAGCTTCAGAGCACACGCTCGCACGGCGTCCCACAGACCTTGTGAGCTCTTTTTATCCCGCATAGGATTTTTTTTTTTCTGAAAAAAATTTTCATTCTCTTAAACAAAATAGGAGATGTTCCTCACCTTTTTAAAGAAAACAATGAATCTACCCTAAATTCCACGACTGTCTGAACTTATGTCACTCGTTAAAGGCAAATAACTATGTTTTGTATCTTGTGGGAAAAGTTGGAAGTGGCTTCCTTACACTAATGACAAAACAGAATCCGTGATGAACCCCAAGCACTGCACACACTCAGGCCCAGGCCAACCTGCGGGAGAGCAGCTGGGCTGCGGCAGGTGGCGGCTGGCGTACAGAACGTGCCCACAGCCGCCTGCCAAGCGAACCGACTGCGGCACTGAGATGACTCAGCTCCGCCCGCCTCCAAGACTCAGGGTCTTCCCACCTGGAAGTGGAAGGCCACAGCCCTATTTTTAGACCAGGTTTATGACCGTCAATAGCGAGTCCCCGATTTCTGAAGCACTTATGAAACACAGCTTCAGTGGGCAACATTGTGGGGAGCTATCACCTTCTCGTTCTGTATCCCCAACACCTCAAGTCACCTTTATAGGTCAGAATGGGCCCCCTCCAACCTCAGAACCTCCTCTGCACCAGCACTGGGGTGCAGGGGTGGGTACCAATGCTCTGGCTGCACCTGTCTGCACTGTCAGAGCGAGCACTTCCCAGGCCCCATCAACACTGCTTCGGAGCTGAGAGATAGGAAAGTCAGCTGCTGGAGCCAGGAGCTAGGAAATGAGGCAAGGGTTTTGGAATGCCAGGACTCTGTCCTCCAGGAGATTTAGTTCTGGTAATATCTGAGCCATGCTATTTGGAGGACAACTGTCGGTGGTAAGCCAAACACGCTGTTTAGCCGGACCACCGTGACGCAGACGTTATGGAGAAAAGGGGCCAGCATGGGTATGTGACAAGCTATAAAAGGAACATTTTCAATGCCTAATGAATGACTGTTTTAAAACAAAATTTCAACTTTATATCAACAGAAGTCCCCTGCCTTGTCTTTTCCCAGTTCCAAGGCAGAGAGAACGCTGCAGTGCCGGTGGCCGACAGCAGGTGGCAGTCAGACACGCTCCCTGGGAGCAAGAACCCACCAACCCACCCAGACACCAGAGGCTCTGCCAGTTTTGGGGTATGATGACCCCTCTCCGGGGCACAGAGGCAGGGCTCTCATTTGTTGTGGGGGCCTAGCCTCCCATGGGGAAGACCCCGATGAACATTTTGACTGCAGAATTCCAGCAGTGCCTAAAGATCATCTGAGGTTCCACTTCTTTCACAGGGCGGCTGAACTAGCTCAGTGATTAGTTATTTGGTAACCCCCTTCCCTTCTGCCTTGCTCCAGGGAATGTGTCCTAAATATGTGTAAGCTAGTGGAGGACCTGCGAGACCCAGACCTGGTGCAGAGTTCCAAGGGGCAGACCCGTGACTGACTCGATCCCCGCCTGCGACAAAGCTCTGAGAGGCACTGACATTTCTAGGCTAGAGCACGCACCGACTGGAGCACAGAAAACAAATCAGAGTAAATCAACTCCCCACAACACCGCACCATTCTTATGGGAAACTGAGGCCCAGAGGGGTGTGGGAGGCTCTGCTGGCTCCAGGAGGAGGGGGTTCACACTCAGCCTTTCGGAACAGTCCCAGAGGGCGTTGTCCGTGTACAGAGGAACTCCACTTGAGTAACGGATATGACTTTGGACCCCGAACATATTTCTTTTACTGATCTTCAGGAAGCTATAATCAAGCCCAAAGCAGATGGACAAAGGCACAGAAATAAACAGATGTATGCCTGGGGCTCACGGAAATCCACACCAAGTGGATCCAGGCACAGGGCTGCAGTGACTATGTGAGACATGCCTCTCTGCTTCAACCCCAGCTGCTCAGCTGTGGCCATTTCACAGCCCATTAATGTCCCTCCTGCTAGAAGGTGATCTGGGCAGAAAGAGCTGAAACTAGTCAGTTCTGTTACTTTTTAGCAACTCTGGTCAAAAGATATGCAAGGAGGGCCGGGGCTGCAGACTGAAGTACTGAAATATCAGAACACTCTGGAGGGATAGTTGACACATCTCATAACCTGTGCTTTTTCTCACTAATACATTCGTGCCGAAGAAAGGCTGCAGTAGGAAGACCTCTGAACAGCTGTGGAAGGTTTTTATGGTAGAAAGACAGACTCGTTAAGCATTTAGCTGGATCCTTGGGAGAGTAAGTGTTCAGATGCAGGGATGATGCTGGGATGTCATGTATACCCTCCTGGAAGAACAATTCACCGGGAGGAGGCCATGGGGTTGAGAAGCCCTGGTGGGGAAGCCTTGGGCACCAATCTCAGGTAGGGACTGAGCCATGAATGAGGCAGGACACAGCCACTAGCCATGTCTGATGGGTGGCAGAGCTGCTCTGGAGGGAACAGAAGTGTCGAACTGGTGGCTCTTTGGTTGTGAGCAAAGCTGAAAGGCATCAAAGTCACTTCTCTGTTGGGGAAACATGAAGAGACAGGGGCCAGCCACATCCTAGGGTAGGTGGGAGGGAAGGGCACTGGAGAGAGAGGGTGACGGAACAGACGGGAAGGCGGTGGGAGGCTCTGAGGGTCTGGAAGCCAGGCTGGGGAGGGCTGCCCGAGACGGAGAGGCCCTGGTGGTGCACAGTGACCATATGAGAATTGTTTGTGTAGAGCTAGATGGCAACCTCTGGATGTCAGAACCCCCTGAAATACCTAAACAGATATTTGATTATGGCGCATGAAATGATAAGCTTGGGAACAACTCCTAGAGTGCGACTAGCCTGACACTGAATACAAAGTCAAGCCCCACGTGGCCTGGCCAGCCAGTGGTGAGCAGCCTGCCCTTCTAGCTCATTTATTTTTTATACTCCACATTGCCCTTGAAGTTTAACACTGGGAAAGGTTAAATGGCAGACAGCAAGAGCCAAATCAAAATCCAGGCTTTCTACACTGACATTTCAAAAAATATCTCATAGTTTGGAAGTTGTTCCAGGAAGTATTTTGGCAAAGATATTACCAATACCAGCCCCTGGCACACCAGGGGAAGTTCTGGGGCTCCTGACTGGTCAGTCACACGACTGTTCACGGGCTGAGTGGATCCGTAAGAGGCAGGCTGCAGCCCGCCGTCAGGGCTAAATCCAGCCAACAAAGGGTGGGCGCTCGCAACCGCGCGGGCCCCTGCAGACGGCCCTCTGGACGTCCTGCCTTTGCCTTCTGAGTCCCCCGGTCTGCAGTGATTATTTGGACGGACACTGAACACACATCCGCAATTAAAAAAAGAACAACAAACCACGAGAAACTGATCTTTTTTCAGTCTGGTGGAAAGATAATGGATGGCTCATTTGTCCAGACATGAATCCCGGGGTCCTGGGCGGGAGGAAACCGAATGACATTCACGTCCATTCCAGAGGAGTGACTCAGCCGCGCACTGTTCTCATGACATGGGCAAAACAACCTCCAGGACGGTCACTCTTCTCGACAGCATTTGTTGAAAGAAAAATAAATGGCAGTTTTTGTCCCCAGAATGGAAGGCAGCACTGACTGCAGCTGCATTTCCAAGGGGTGAGGTTATTGGACGCTCTCTCTGTGCATTCAAGGCTCTTCAGAGATCTGTGGGTGACAGGTGAAGGGGCGCAGGTTCATCGTAAATGGGGCTCAATCATGGGAGAGGTCGCATAAGGCCCCGGGGCAGGCAGTGACCGACACGGCATGTCCCTGCCTCCTCTGGGGGTGGGAATAGCCACATGTGGTTTGCCCAGCACAAATGAGGCTCAGCTTCTGAGTGAGTTGCCCCCGAAAGCCTCACCCAGGATGCCTGGTAAGCTGCCCCCTGTGTGTGCAGCCCTCCCCTCCCCCAGCCCCACCAGGGCCTTCTGGGTCGGTCCCGGGGGTGCACAGCTTGGCGACGTGCTTGGCCACACGAAAGGCCTTCCACACTGAAGGGCTGGCGGTGGTCCGAGAGGGTGCATGGCAGGCCTATACTTTCTGAGCTCATGGTGATGGTGGCGCCTCCGGCAGGGCCGGCAGAACCACAGGACTGGGGGGCAGAGAGCAGGACCCCCCAGCTGCCCAATGCTGCACCTCAGCATGGTTTCTTTGCTTTCTGGGAAGGGTTGCGATGAGAAGCACTTTTTTCCTGTATTGAAACAGAACCTGAACATATTCCAAAGCCCCCTCCTATGTCCTGCTCACACCTCGCACCCACACTTGTGGGCTTGGGCCCGGCCCCCTGGTCAGGGAGGGTAGGAGGGCCCACCCTGCCTCCGCCATCTGCTCCGTCCCTGTTCCGTGGACGCGGCTCTCTGGGTTTGCTAGCACACCTTTTGGATTCCAGTTTAGAAAAGGACTGGTTCTCCCCTGGGGTTGGCTGCTCGCTCTCCTTGCCCGTCACACGCCTGAGGTGACATCTCCGGCTCCCTGGGAACAGCACCAGTTTGGGGGCGCCTGGACAGGGGTGCCTCCCTGCCCCACAGGCACTAGACTCGGCGTGTCTGAGACGGGGCTCGTCCCCTCATTTCCTCCAGCGCTGCTCCAGCAGGACACGGCGCAGAGACCCCGCTTCTCTTTGCTCCTCGCTTGGCTCAGAGCAAGGCCTCCTGGACTCCACACCTGAGAGGGCGGGGCCCTGGCTCTGCACCTGCTCCCGCTGTGCCCGTGGCCGGGGCTCGGGCCGCTGGTGGGTGGCCTCCCCTCCCCACCTTGGGGTGCCAGCTGTCCCCCTCCTCAGTCTGTGCATGTTGGTTTGCACCCCCAGGACTCGCTGGCATGCTCCACCTCCCTGAAAGGGCCTGGCTCTTTGTTCTGCAGAACGCAAACTGAATGCTGGTCCCAGGGGCCCTGCCCAGCTCCTCTCCTGTATGTCTAGCCAGTCCTGTGCGCAGGGTCATGCCTAACCAGGGAGGGTGCTGGGGGCGTGTGTAATGCTCATGGCAGTAGGTACTTGTCCTCGCATGACCCTGCCCCTCCCATCCGAGTCACACAAGAGAACCGTGTCTCGGACACACACAGCCTTGGGACCCTTGGGCCCTCGTCCCAGCATGTCAGGGGCAGGGGAGAGGATGTGTCTGGCGTGTCTGGGTGGTGGGAGCCCGAGGGTCCAGCTCTCCACTGGCTGTGCATCCTCACTGTCAGCAAGAGGCTCATGTGCGAGTCGTGGCGGAGCTGGGCCTGCTGCCAAGGAGAGAAGAGGGGCGACAGTGTGGAGCACGGGCAGCAGAAGGATGAAACAGCCCAGGCTCTGTCGGAAGTCAGCGTCCCGCTGGGCGTGGGGAACGCACCTTGGTTTACGTATAAATTAAAACAAAAATAGCCAACACCAAGCAGCTCTTCTCAGTTTCTAACTGGCGTCAGTGATCTCATACACTCATCTCCAGTGACTTAACCCTTTCTGGAAGACGCCCCAAGAAGGACCTGGTCTTACATTAGAGCAGGTCACAGACCAGTGGGGTGTCCGTACAATTCCAGGTGACTTGTGTGCAGACTGTCTCTGCTAATTCACTGCATGTTCCTGGTCCCAATGTAACTGCTTCAACACCAGACAGCATGCAAATCTTTGTGGTACACTTCCAGCTCTGGGCAGTGTCCTGCCTCCAGGGAATGCTCTGTGGATGCACCACTTCTCCCTGCTTCTGGTAGATCCAGGAAGCCATAAATGTCTGTAGCAGTGATATGGCATGCCTCCTCCACATTTCCCTGATTGCAGACACATTGCTGGTCATGAACGACGATTTACTATCTGGTTCACATCTGGGATTCATGGTTAATGCTGTCACGGATTTACTAGCTGCTCGGCTTAGTTGTGATTTCTTTGAGCCGAATACTCCTTTCTGTCATACAAAACAGTAGCACTTCTTGGAAGCCTTGATCTGACATGCCAGGGAAGAACTCAGGAGGTAAAGACTTGACCACTAAAAGACTAGCATGGTATGTCCCTTTGACAGTAATTCATCAGAGAATTGTTTCCAGCTACGAACTTGCATTTCCTCAGCTCACCCTCCCAAGCTGATGCCAGAGCCCACAGGCAGGTACCGCGCCGACCCCGGCGTGCTCCTGGGCTGTTTTCTGGGAACACACTGACTGGCAAGGAACCAAAGGCCGCTGGCTGGTGGGCAGAGACATTTGTTCCACTCTCCTCTTAGAAAACCCCAGAAACCAGAACCAAGGGGGAAAAATGAGGTGATTTCAAATGGTCTGTAAATGATATTCAACTGGAACTTGTTAAATTCCACAGTTGCAGTTGTCTGCCCACAGAAAGGGCACCCCACATCCACCTGCAGGATGCAGAGCAGGTGAGCAAGCCCGGACTGCAGGGCTGGCCCCGGGCCACCTCGAGCCTGTCACTGTGGGAGGCCATGAGGTCACCCAGCCTCTCCCCACGTTGGAGTTGAACACCCCGTCCACCAAGTTCTTCGCTCCTCCCGGAAAATGCTGGGCTGTGAGGATGCGGGTGTGGGCGCGAGAAGGGGAGGCAGCCCCCAGGTACCGTCAGGCTGGTGCTCCGGGACCCGCGTGAGCCTCTGGCTGCGGCGGCCTGGTCTGGGAGGCCCACGTCCCCAGCCCGGCCTTCCCCGGCACCTAGACGGCTTCACCCGCACTTGCCTGCTGGCCCTCTGAACAAAGATCATTTTCCAACCACAGTTCATCTTTTTGATCTGTGAATAATCTGTTTGGATTTACAGGAATTTTATAATTACTCAGCCCACCCCTCCTGGTAGCTACGACCGTTTTCCCCCTTCCTCTTCCCAACCTCTTACTTAAAATACGGCCTTGACTCTATGCCGCCTCCCTGGGGCGGCTGCTCTGCAGACGGCTCCTCCTGGTCGGGGTAACCGCCTCTGTGGGCTCCCTGCCTCCCCCTGCTTGTCTTCCGGTTTCTCTTCAGGGGCTTCTGGGCTGCTCTGCTCAGGGCCCCCACCCTCGCCCCGCCCCTCCTACCACACATGCTCCCCAAAGGCGAGCCCCGTAGAGGGCCCTGGCTCGGGAGGAGCTGCTGCCCCTTGCCTGGGGCACAGGCGTGGCCTGACGTGCCACCTGCGTCGCTGTGCGGGGCACCTCCTGCTCTGTCCCGCTAGGCGGCGCCCCGTGGCTGATTCACATTGGCATCTCCAACCCACACCACAGTCTTGCACACAGTGGGCGGCAGCATGTTTGCCAAATAAATGAATAATTAAAATACAAGGATTTTTACAAGCCTTGCATTTTATAGGCAGAGCAGAACCTTCAAATACGTGTTCAGATCTGAAGGCTCCACTGACCCAGAAAGTTTACCTTAGAAGAGACAATTAACTTAAGTGAGAAAAATCGAAATACATTGTTACTAATGTTTTCTACCTTATACTTTTCTTCTTTGAACAGTAACTGATTCACAGAGATACAGCTTAAGACCTTTTAGACGAAGAGAATCCTTCAAAATATAAGTAGATATAAATGGAGGAGACCACTTAGAGTTGACTGAGGTGAGCATATCAAAACCCAGTTTACAAGGAAACAAGGTACTTAAAAAGGAACAGAGCTGAACGTTTTCCAGAAACAAAACACAAATTTGAAGATGCTTTTTTAAAACGGAGTTTTGTTTTTGTTCCCGTGGGCAGGCGCCCATGCAAACGAACCCTGCTGTCTCTTCTATACATGTGTCCATTAGGTCCCCTTGAGTCACATGGCAAACACCTTCACACCCTGATGTCTGCTGCCCTTGTCACTTCAGTCCCTTCAGTACTCATTTTAAAAGACACAGAACATGCTAGAATGAGTGGCTTTGAGTCCTCGAGCAGAGCCAAAGCTACCAGGAGGAAACAGCAGCAGCCCAGCCTTCACCTGCAGACTGGGTCTTAGTTGTGACACGCTCGCCCTCTGCTTCCCTCCCTGACTGACAGCGTGTCACCGGTGTGTCTCTGGAACGAACAACGGGCTCGTGAACTGACATAAAGGCGAAACGGAACACCTGTCTGGATGGAGCACTGCCGAGCCAACCTGATGGTCGGGAGGAGAGCTGTAAGTGTGTGGGCGTGTTCTCCAGGCTGGCAAAAGATCCAGGGAGCCCAGCAGATGTTTTCTGTTAGGAGGTGTTGGAAGCTCCCATAGCTGCATCTGCTTTTTAAAAAAATTTAAGTTTATTTGTGAGGCTATTTTCCCCCCTTAAATAGTCCCCTACTAAAACTTACAAAATGGAATGATTGCCAAAGGGTTGGACTCACCAGGCTTCAAAGAGGAGCTCGGAATATGTGCATATGAATGTGGAAGCCCTTACAGCAAGCAGAAATCTGGGTCAGCCAGGTCAAACACTGTATTTTCTGAATAACTCTTTCCTCTTACTTACAGAGGCAGAATTAGGACTTTCCGTAAAGATCATAAGTAATATAATGCAGGTTTCAGTAGTGACCATATTTTCCTACTTAGGAAAATGATATAATAGGCACAATGATAATTATCTTCTGTGTATGTGTTTGGTATAAACACTGATAAATGAGGGTTGCGTTCAAGGACCCAGAGATCAAGTTAGTAAAGAATATTTAAGATATTGGGATTTTCTACTCCCTGAATACAATTTTGACTGTATGTTTGAATCATAGGGGATGGTACTTCTGAGTTATGAACGCTGGTCTGCGACCCTTCTCCTAGTTGCATTTTGTGTGATATTGTGAAGAGATGGACACAAGTGTCCATGTGACCGCAGTTTTGAAAGCAAAGTGAATTACGTTAAGAAAACACCTAACATCTTATGTAATTTCTCATCTGCTCAGGAACTGTCCTACTTTCATCACTCATACAAACTGGTCTCCAAGAACTTATAAAATATCAGGTTTATAACCAGCACACGCTGTATGAATGACCCATCATGAAGGTCATTCTCCCGGCTGGCTGGTTAATGAGGCTGCGGAAGAGCTGGCATTCAGACCTTATCAAAGGTCGAAAACGTGGCTGGACGCATGTTTTGGAGAATTTGTCTGATTACTACGCATGGTTACTGGGTACATTATAAGTGTGGGGCCAATTCAAGAACACTAGATTCTCTTAGCCTTGTGGCAATTACTAAAGTCATCAAGAATTTTAATGGAGCATCTTACAGAAGGACTTAGGCAATTTGCTGCAGAAGCCATGGCAAAGCTGACCTCCTTCAAATCCCACCTTCTCTGGGCCCTAAAACAAAATTTTTTTTCCCCTCTGAAGGGAGCAGGTGGCCTCTCATTTTCCTGCCAGACAACCGTTAAGTACAACTAGATTAAAATAAATTAGAATAGTTGTGTTGGAATTTACATTTTAAAACATTTTCATGACTAATTGCCTTAAACTTAAGCCATTTTCACAAAGTTCCAATATTTTCAGGATTTCATAAAAGTGGATGGTCTCACCCGGGGAGTGATGGGCAGGTGGAGGATGAGAGGTTTCATGAGATCCAGGCTGAAACCGACACACTTATTTGTCAATTCGTGGGAAAGAACAGCGGTAAAATGGGCCAGATATGCAAGACTTTAGGTCTGCGGCCAGTCAAGCCCAAAGGACCCCTTTAAGACTCATTATGGGCAAAGTTAGATTTCCCCTTTCCCAGACCAAGTCAAAGTGGGGTAATTTTGCGTTAAATGGCAGCATTATTAACATACAATGCCTGGCAGGATTTTCTGGCTGTTTTATGAGTGTGAGCTGCTCAACTCCATTTTCATCCTCATGGATCTGAGAGGAGGTGGAGACCACATTTTGTCCACTTTACCCTACCTGGCAGTTCGCTGTGGGGGTGACTGGGCGAGTGGCCGAACCTCAGGCCCATGGCCCGTGAAGAGAGTGTTTCTGCAGGGTTCTGGAGCTGAGCGGAGCCCAGCATGTGGGCCACTCACTGCCACCCTCTCCTCTCCCCTCCTGATTTCTCAAACCCCTTCCCAGCAGCCGCAGAACAATGAACGCACCCTCTTGATTTAAGGTCCTCACAATCAAGAACTGGCAGGGATTTGTGGCCGACCTCTTCTGACAAAGTGGCCTCAGCGAGCCAAACCAGAGGTGCTTAGACAGTCAAGGAAGAAAATTGTTTTTATGGATTTGGCCCAAAAAAAAGGATTAAAAAAAAATAGATCTAAAATTTATTTGGCCGGGGGTCCTGCAGCTCTCTAGATGATTCTTAACTCTGACCCACCTCTGGCTTGTGCAACATCTAGCTGAGTTCTTCTTGCTTTTTTGTCTCTAAAGCAATCGATGACTCCAAACATCTCCAGTCCTTTGCTGATTTATGTTCACTGCTGTTATTTCAATAGACTGATCGTGTTTCCCTCTTAACAGATATGCATTTTACTTTTTAGTTGCCCTTAAGTAATATATTCTATGCATTGCCTTTCCCGGGGTAGTGTGTAAAAATAGCAGTGGAAACATCTGAGGAGAAGGGACAAGAAGAGAAAGCAGAGCAAAAACAGAAATCTTCAGATGTTTGTGCTTTTCTAAATAACATCAAAGCCCTTAAAACCCTTCATGGCCTGGGGAGGTTATCTTCTGCTGCATTTGTGCATTTTCCCACACATGGGCAGCTTCTTTCTCAGGTCTGACACAGGGGCTTTCAGCAAATATTAGCTCATCTTTTCAAATTACAGGGCTGTGAAAATTTAACTTTGGAGAATCTTTTATGGGATTCAAAATAACATAAATATATCTGCCAATAGGAAAACTCAGCCTGAAAGCCCTATTCAAGTATGCTCTTGGCCCCTGAGCATGGGCTGCCTCTCTCTCCTACCCCACAGAGCACTTGCTCTCCACAAAGGGCCATTCACCCACCCGGAGTGGGGATAATCATTTCGGATCGCTTTCTGCCATAGTTCACGTGACCCATCATTCCTACGGCAACACTACTTTGCAAGCGGCTGTCCGGTTCAGAGCCACTCTTCTGGGCTCCAGCTTTGATTTACTCCCCAAATGCCTGCTTTCTTCCCAAGGTTGTGCAATACGCCACCTACAGTGTTCTTACAAAGTGAAAAAAAAAAAGTTCAACGATTTACTAAAATAAAAATATCCATCTATCATTAAGTGGAAATGAGAAATCAGAAATTCGTTTTTTAAAGTTTTCCTGTAATGTGTTTTCTCTTCTCATCAAACCCATAAATGCTGACAGCCCGAAATCCCATTCAGATGGCAGGGACACAGGACCGGGGGACAAAGTGGTGGCATATGGCTCCAGGAGGGTGTCTTGGCTCTGGGTCCGCCCAGGCCGCTTCCCTGTTAAAGTTGTATTTGGCAGAAGCTCTGTAAGCATCAGCCCGGGACTCTTTGGATGCATCTGTGAGTAAACTGGCTGAAAAATCATCTGCAGACAAATTTCAATGGGGGCGTAGAAACAGTGGGCCAGAGGAAGTTTTCCCCAAACTCTCCCACTGTCATGTAATATTAACAGGGCTACGCTGCGGCCTTGGCAGTCCTGCTGGGCCCTGAGCAGCGTCACAACCAAGGATGGTAAAGCCGTGACTAACCCCATATTAGTCACGTCTTTGGAGCCCGGCTCTCACGGGAGCATGGGGCTCGGGACTCTGGCTCGAAACACGAAATAAAATCACAGAATGTATGCACACTTTCTAGACCTTTTTTCTAAAGTCTCTTCTGTGCATACAATCTGACATGTTCAATGGTTTAAATATATGATGGAAGACAAATATTTGCTCTTCAGAGTAAAGGAACAGCAACTGTTTAAACATCAACATTAGTGTTTTTGTCATTTGGGACTGGAAACCACATTTAATTCTTTCCTCACAGGACAAGAGGGTCAACCTGATCATTTCTATTAAAATTTTGAATGGCTTGATTTTCGACTCTCATGGAATTTAATTACAAGAGGTTGGGTCCTGATCCTTTGAGATTACTAGCAATTTAAAAAGAAGGGCAGGAAAGTGTTCTGACATTTTGCTGACACGAAGCAAAGAGTCACGGAGGATGGTCTTCAGAAATAAAATGACTCTACTGCCCAGAACTTTCTGCTGGTCAGCCCATCACTCCAGGAGCTTGTCCAGTTCAGACTCCACATCAGCTTGGGGGTCATGCCATGTGGAAGCTACTCTGGGGCACCACCTTGACCCTCTAGTTACATTGTAAGAGCAACTCCCACATTCTCACAAGCTCTGGAATGGTTGCTGAAAACACCTTTCAATCTCCATTATTCAACTGCACAAATCCCCCAAAACAGACTCCCATTAAAAAAAAAAAGGACAGTCAATACCGGTTCATTAGTCTAACTGGTATCCCACCCCAATAAAAGGTCCACAGTAGGAGAAGCTGGGGTGGGGGAAGAGGATACGGGATGGTCTGTGCTTTCTGCACAATGTCCCTGTAAACCTAAGTCGACCTAAAAAAAACAAGGTCAATTTAAACTAGTGAAAGGGAGGGGAGGGTGCCTCCCACTTATTTCAGCTGGACCTTTTAATTACTTTGGGTCCTTATTATCTATTTGATTCCATATCCTTCAAGTGGAATTAAATATTTGGGTCAAAAGCATCAATAATGACAGGTTTTGTTGGGGAAAATTTTTTAAATTGTGAAATAAGTGTTATATTCAGTTGATATAATGGCCATGTCTAAAACGTAAAGTGAAAATTATGGGAGAAATGTGTCGCATTCTCATTTAACTTTGCGAAGTGAGGGTCGGGGGTTGGGGGAGAGAGAGACAGAGACCTGTTGAAACCAGTGGACACTGCCCCCGCCATCCCACCCGCCACGAGCCTCATGGGCCTCTGGTACAGAGAGCGTTCCTGTGGGCATTCCACTGTCCCTCCAGGCTTCTCTGTCCACAGGCCGGGAGTCGCTGTGACGTGGCACAACCTGCTCACCAGACCGGGAGCTGCTCCACCCGAGGGAGGCAGTCCCTGGGGCCTGGGAGTGGACTGTCCTCCCACGCGCTGACTCGAGGCCATCCCCTTGGGCGGACAGTGTCTGCATCCCTGAGCTCTGGGCAGACGGACCCTCGAGGGGCACCTATGCGGCAAGGTCACATGCTGCCAGTGGTGACTTCAGCAGGGACCTCAGCTCCACATACTGGCTCTCGTGTTTCGGAATCACTTATGGTTGGAAACCACGTCTGTGCCAGTGAGCTGTGGCCGTGGCAAGGCTGGGAGGCCAGCTGGCATGGGGTGCGTGTCGGACCCGTGCTGGATGTTTCCATGCACCGGGGGATAGACGCATTACATGGCGAGGGCCAAACAAGTCCTTCGTTGCCAACCCACAGTGGGTGGAAACTGGGGGACCAGGGTGGGTGCTACCTCATGCTCCAGGTGTCTGGACAGGAAGCCGGGGGCAGCGAGACTATGGCATCCCTGCCTCTGGCTCTGCTCCTTGTCCCAGAGTTCTTGCCAGCCACCCTTAACCCAGGTCATCAGTACCAGCTTCTTCAGACACTTTTTTATTTCTGTGACCGAATCCATTCTTCTTGCTTCTGGGACCCCCCCAGCACTCCCCAGGCCTACCTCCCGCCCAGCGTTGGCCTTCGTCCTCAGACAAGCCCCTGCCTCTCTTCCTCCGCTCCCACCGTCCCACCCCGTCTGGCCTGGCTCACCAGCCAGGGGTACTGTCCTTTTCCACAGTCAGGTTGTGGGAAAAGGTGTTTTGACTATCACTGTATCTAAGTCATGAAATACAGGTTTATTTAAAAGAATTTTTACAGTGAGATTCTCTTGAAATTGTCTGGAATTACAGCACAAAGTATAACTGAAACTGAGTGATTAAAACCCAATATTAAATCCTTACTACCCAGAGAACTGAAATACATTCAACAGAAATAGCATTTCTTTTTACATAGGCTCACATCATACCGTGTTGTAGTTATGAAACAGGAACCCAATGTGATTTCCACGCCTAAGTACTGCCATTTTAAAATAGTGCTTTTGAAATTATTCTTGTGTGGAAGAGAAATTTAACATTAAGAAACTAACCCAGCGATACTCAGCTTGGTGTTTTACTTTTCCCTTGAATAGGCTTTAAAATGAGCTTGTTAGAAAATTAAGCTCAATTTTACATTACAGAAAAGAATCACATGGGATCAATGTCATTCACTGTTTTTCATGAATTCATCCCGCGAGGAGGGATTCTGAAGCTGTCCGGGGCACCACCATGGGTCATCGTCCCCAGTGGGCACCGGCAGGGTGGGGATGACTGTGGGGCACCAGGTCCTGGTCAGCAAGGCCCCCTGTCCTTGGCTGCAGGCAGCGGTGGAAATCCACTCCGTTTATCCTGTTTCCCCGCCCCTCCCTCCGTGTGGGGTCACACAATCACCCCTTAGCTTTCCTTCCTTGTCCTAAACTGTCTCAATCCCTCTACTTCTTTATTCTAGGACTTAATTTATAGTTAGAGAAAGAGGGGGTGGGGAGCATACCACTGGAGGCCAGCTGGTTTCCAGGGCAGGAAATACCCAGGAATTACTCCTGACCAAGTGAGACAAGAGGGGGAACGGAGAGGAGCAAACTCCAGGGGGGATCTGCAAGCATCCCATGAGGAAACAGGAATGAGGTGGCCTTGTGCTAATATGGTCTTTTCTCTGCACGAGTAGGGACATCTGCCGCATAGAGTGTTTGTGTGGAAAATTCACAAGCATTTTTTGCATACTAAGTGCATGCACACGCAGAAGGTCGCAAAGAGTCCTCGACCCCTTCTCCGGTTTGCTCCATCAATCCCAACTCCTGTTTCTTCAGACACTTGAGTGTTCTGTCTGCTTCTCTCCTGCGGGACACCCTTTCCCCCATACCTGGGAATCAATAACCAGCCAGACACATTCATCTTTCAGCTACAGTGCCATTCTCTGAGTTTACTCAAATTCCTTTGGAATATGGATGGGAGAATAAACAAAGCAATTCTTTGGACTGTTCAGGTTGGCTTGCTTTAGCGCATGCGCTCTCTCTCCTCTCTCTCTCTCTGCTGAGCTATTGATGGAGTTGTTTTCTTACTGATTCTTTTTTAACCTTAAATTCTCACAATGCTCAATCCCAGCTTTTGGTACTGATTTCAACTTCTCCCTTTTTCTAGAATTTCAAATCTGAAGTTCTTCACCTTCTGACATTTGCCATCAAAAACTCAGATGTTTGTTTTCACCCTCTCCAAACTTACCCTGGGAGGAAATGGAATGTGTGGGGGCAAGACAGAACGTTCCAGAACAAATGCATTCAAGGATGCTCATGACAGAAGGAGGCGTAAAGAGGACTGAGAAATTCAAGGCAAATGCTGAAGAACAGCAAAGTGAGACTTCATAGCTGAAGGGAAGCCCCACAGCACGCCTGTGAACACAGTCTGCTGGGCATGAAAGGGTTCAGGCTCGGGGTGGTGGAAGCCACCCCTTACTGCATGGCTGCAGGAGTGCTGACCACGCCGTCACTCACTAGTCACCAGGGTCACTCCGTGTACCTCGAACGCCAATGGCAACATTGCGAATCTATCTCACAGAATGAACGCCTGAGGCTTGGCTTACAGAGGTGAAGGATTTCCTGGAGGCCACCGTGCTGGGAAGTGGTAGAGCCAGTTTCTTCCTCCCGAGTATTCTGAGCAGCTCAGAGAAGGGATCTGTCATAAGTTCTCTGGAAATTCTTTTGACTCAGTGGATCATTAGCATTATTAAGCATTTCGCACCGATAACAGCAAGGTGGCTATGGGGCGCCTGAAGAATGACCAGGTCTGGTGACTGCTGTCCAGTAAGGTTCTCACCTGTCCCTGTGTCGCTAATTTGGAAATAGACACCTCTTGTCCTTCTGCCACCCAAAGTCACAGCCCCGCTACAGGGTAGAAGGGGCTCTCTCAGGCCTGTAGATGCAACTGTTTTCTTAAAATAGGAGTTGGATTCGTGCCCGGGTTTGGGGCCCAGCGCAGCCATGCCAGCATTCTGGAAGCATAGTTTCCTCCAAGACTCTTCCAAATGAAAACAAAACAACACAAAAATAACAAAAACCCCGAAGCACAACTGAAAACGAGCACATTTGTTGATGAATGAGGAAGTATCAAAAAAAAAGACATCTTGACCCCACAGCTTTTTACTCAAATTGGTGAATTCATAATGCACTTGACCCAAATAATTGAACGGTTTGAAAGATACTGCCAGATGCAAAGGAAGTAGCTCCTGTGTGATCCATATGTATTTAGAAAACAGATTTGAAGATAAAAAATGAGAGTTTAATTCAAATTTGGCAGTAATTCCCAATGTTCAGGGTTATATGGGAACAGGGCATCTGCACCCACAGCCCTTCAAGGAGGGAGGTGACCCCCTCAAGTCTCGCAGGCTGCCTGTGGGTCCTCAGGCCAGCACCCGGCACAGCCCTGCCACACAGGATCCCTCTGATGAAAGCGTCTTGAGAATGTGTCATTCGGAATCAACGTCGATGAGGTCAAAGGGCATGAGAATGCACCTCCCAATCCCTGAACAACAGCCTCCAACTGCCCTGTAGGATAGGGGACGAGGCACGAGGTTGAGTCTAACATGCCACCCCGGTGGGTCTTTGTCCCCCACAGAACCTGAGGGTCAGGGGTTCCCTTCTGGCTCTAACATCAAATAGTTCAAGGTTCCCGTGCCAGGTCACTGTGTGACCTTGGGGAATCTGCAGAGGTGGGATGCCGCCCGCCTCCCAGGAGGGTTCTCCTGGGATCATCACCAAGTTCCAGTAGACGGCACAGCTCTCCGGTGGGGCCATGCGTTTCAGGAACACTGGCATCCTTGCATGCAGCACGGAGCTGGGACCACGCATTTGCTCAGTGCCCACTTCGTGAGTGAGGGAGACTGTAACATGGGAAAATTCTTTCATTTTCCCCCAAATTACTTCATGCCAAGTGAAATAGGCATTTAATAAAGCTGAGTGGCTTGACCAAATACATGGTTTAGTTGACTAACATGTATTTATTAAACCCGGATTTTTCTTCTTTTTCTGAGAGGATTAAGAGTCAAAGAGGAAGGAAAGTATTTGAACATTTTTTTTTTTGCTTTAGGAACGTTTTGGGTGCAAAGTACCTTCACCATAATAAACGAGGATGGCTGTGTAAACCAAACGTGGCCAATGCTCATCTCTGCAAGCAGGGATGAAAGGCAGAGGACCAGGACGAAGAATCCCAATGCAGGGCCAGGAGGTCAGGTTTCCTCCTGGAACTCAATTCCCGAGGGTCTAGCCATGCTCTGTGTGACGTCAGTACTGGTGGGAAGGCAGAGAAGCACCTCCAATACTGTCTCTATCACCTTTGGGCCCTTCTGCTGGGGGAAGCGCAGACCACGTCAACGGCCTGTCGTGGGCTCTGACGGTCACCCTACTGCTGTTGTTCCTCGTGGGAATTCAATTAAGTCACGGAGGGTGGACCCACTCCAAACTGTGTGTGCAAGTGACATGGCAGAACGCATGCTGCAGCCGGTAGTGTTTTAAAGATATTAAATGTCCCCCAAAGATGCATGGCTTTATAGAAAGCAGAAGTGATATGATCTTCTGACTTGATCATTAAGAGGTGACGGGGGTCAGCTCCTCCAGCCTCTGCTACATCCAGGTTTGACGCCCCCTCCCACCCTGGCCAGTGGCACCCCCTCCCCCTCAAGGCCAGGCCAGGCCTCCCTGAAGCTTGTCTGCCGGGACACTGTGACAGAGCTGAAGCAGAGTCCTGTGTAATGTCATCCGGAGAGGCAGGCAAGGGGCTGGATCCGAAAGGCTGCCGCTCGCAGGAGAGAGAACTCCACAGAGGAGGAGGCACGAGGGTGCCCCCAGGCCCCAGGGCTGTCGCCCCACGGGGGCAGGCGAGGCCGAGAGCTGGCCAGCAGAGGAACTGAGGAGGGAGGCTCGGGAGTAGCTGACCCACAGAACCACAGGGGTCCTGGCAGCCATGGAGACCAGACCTCTGAAGTCGCGGCAACACAGTTTATCAGGTACAAATTCTGATGCCAGCAGAGTGCGCCTTCCGCTAGTAACACTACCATAAATGAGTCAATCAAACCCTCATTTATTTCAGGGGCAACATTTTTTTTGCTGACTCATCATCTGGAATCTTTCTGCCATGTTTACAGTCAGAAAGCATTGCTCTACAAAGGATAAAAACTGCCTCTTCTATAAACACATTCCTTCCATGGCGTTTGTCTTGCTCTGTGGTCTAAAACATGGCAGCAGCCCGGAGCATGCCAGAGCATGGGGCTCCTTCCCCTTCCATTCAACAAGTAAAAATAAACCCTGAGTTCTGGGCAGAGGAAAGGCCACGGTGCCAGCAGTAGAAACCTTCCCTTTTCAAGTAGTGTCTGGAGCACCGAGCCGCACCCGGCCCTCCAGATGCCAGGAAGAGCTCGCCGGCGGCCCTGCGGCTCCCAGAGGGGCTCGGGCGCAGCCGGGCTGCCAGACCCCCCTGGTGCAGCAGCCCTGCCTGGCTTTGGTGACCACCCACTACACGTCCTGCTCTGACGTTTCATGTTGCAGATAAATCTTTGCTGACAGCTCAGATTTGGCCACTAGGTACAGTCTGAGGAATTTTATTCAAGTCAAGCTCAAATAGGACTTGCCTCTTAGTTTTCTCCTTGACCATTTTTGGTGTTTCACTGTAAGAGTTACACCGTCAGATTTTAAGAGTCATTCAGGGACACCAGAAAGTCTATTTCTGGTCGTGCAATCCATGTGGAGACTTTATAAAAGCCCCTACAGGTAAGAGGCAGCAGAAGGGAGAACCTACTCTTCACCACATAAAGCATCCCTTCTTTGATAAACATGGGGCTGTCCTGAACTGAGCCCTGGACAGAGCGAGCAGCAGGGCCAGGGAATGGGCGAAGCCTGGGAGAGGCAGCCTCGGAGCACCTTCCGGAGGGGACCGAGACTCCACGGCCGTGATGCTACTTATTTGGCCCCCCACTTGTCCCTGAGTCTCACGGTCTGAGGTGTGTTCATAAAAAAACAAAATCCAAGTCCCAGAGCCATCTATTCTTAGAAACAGGCACAGGGCTTCATCTGCGTGGCAGTTGGCCCGAGAGCCTTTCCAGCTTCGTGCCACCACCCGCCGGCGGCTCCCTCCGAGTCAGCATGGGATTGCCGGTGGACAGGTGGCCAACTTGGCCAATAAATGGCTTCCCTAGAAGGGTGCCCTTTCCCCACATGTTTCAGAGGCTCTCCTGATATCGAGGAACAGCCTACTGGGAGCCTAAGTGTTGCCGGCGCAAGGCGGTTTTCCTCAGGTGGACCTAAGATGCAACTCTCAAGACCTAAAGCGGTCAGTTTTGGCCATCAAGGAGGTTGACTTCTGATGTTTGAAAAATACTGGCTATGTAGTGCCCCTGGGATCCATGGGTATTGAGATGGTCTATTTAAATGAGTGTTTTGGACAAACAATTACCATTTAACATCCAGCCTTGGGCCGCTTTGGACAGACACCTTTCTCCGCCCCCGTCACATTTTGCATTTCCTTGTGATGCTTTTAACTGTGATTGCTGTCTGCTCTATCCGCCACTCTGGCCCGCGTTGTGCTCTTTTTAAGGGTGAGAATCTTACTCATCTTTTTTTCACTGGAGGTGCTCGGTTTATGTGTGTGGCTGGAAAAGGAGGAGGAGACTGACAGCGCTCAGCCAGCCTTTGTGGCACGCCTGTGGCCTCATAAACCTCATTTCTAATCTCCACATCAAATCTGTGAGGTAAATATTTTAATTTCCATTTTTGCCCACAAAGAACGGCTCAAAGGAGTTAAGGAATGTGCCCAAACCACACGGCTAGCAGTGATAGGCTGAGGCCTGTGTGGTTGATCTCCAGAACCGGCTCTTTCCTCTGTCCCATGGTTTGTACAAGGAAACATAGCAGGTCTCTCTTCTTAAAAGTGAAGCTGAGGTCCTCTCCTGTGAGCACACACCCAGATCCCCTGGGGACTTGTTCCACTGCCGAGCAGAGGCGCTGTACTGAGTTACAGGGTCCCAGGAGATGCTGGAACCGCTGGAATGCTGGATATAACTCAGCATCTTCTCGGCGCCCCACTGAGGGAGACCACTGACTGTTAGCACTCCTGAGGTTTAGTGAGCAAATACTGAGGCCTGGGGCATGCACGTGCCCCTCGCGAGATGGCCCCAGATTTCTAAGCCCTTTAAAAAAAAATGTTTATCATTTTTGTTCTTTGCTGTCAAGCTGTAAGTGCCACTTCTTGCTTCTCTCCAACAGCACTTCTGTCTCTTGCTTTCTTCTTAATTCCTTCTAATCTCCTGCTTGCTGGGAAATGGACAGTTAAGCCTGCTGCAGCCGCCCTGGCTTCCCGCCTGCCTCACAGATGACTGCCGAGCCCAGGATCAGAGGCCCCTGACAAGGTGAAATCGGGCAACGTTTTCAGGCACAAGTCGGAGAGAGACAGAGGGTGATGGGTACCATTCTGGGAAGACGTCGGAGAGGGTGGTGAGGTCGGGGAGTCAGAAGGCGCTTTTTAAGTTGGGTGCTGACTGTGTGGACAAGCGAGTGACCACCTGAGCTGCCCATCTGAGAACAAGGCCACATGGCAGTGCTCCCGAGAGCTGAGGCTGCTGGTGAGTCCGCTCAGGATAAGGGGGAAGCAGCTGCACACAGAATCACGGGCATGGGTACCTGCAGATTTGCCCATTTCACTCATGGGTCAAAATTCCCAAAGCTATCATGAGCAGATGAACGGTCCAGGTTAGCTGTCTCCAGAACCCTCTGCAGTCCACTAAGATCACCACCTCATCTGCATGTTTGCAGGGCAACTTTGCCCCTTGAATGTGCTCTTGCTATTTTCTTTCCCTTCTCACAGAGAGTCTCCAACATTCCGCTGTTCTTGGGACCAGACCACACGAGCGCAGCGGCAGGGACAGCCTTCTCCACCCTCAGAGGCGGGCAGCACGCCCCATCTTCCCTAAACGGGTTCACCTTTCCTGGTGAGTGGTGAAAAGTGCTGAAGTAAAATGATCACAGATTGTTTTCCCCTATTAAGTTTTTGGTTTGTTATGTTTATAAAACCTCATCCAATCTAAAAGGCCGAAAGTAAGAACACCTATTCTTGCCCTGACCTAAACCTATAAATGTAATTCTCAAAAACCATAACTGTGCTGCAGTGAATTAGCACTTACCAAATGAAAGTACCATTAATTTCTGAATCAATGCACTCTGAGAGCATAAACTTTGTAAAGTATGGGCTCCCAGGACCCAGAGTCAGCAGTAAGTCTCCGCCCCCTCTTCCTGCGGTCCCCCACGAGTACTGTAAATAGTATGTACGGCTAATAAAATCAAGCAACAAGAAAATAACGAGTTTCATATTTGTTTTTTCTGGATCTTGTTCTGACACTATCTCCCATTGCTGGAGAAGTCCAGCATCTGAGCACAGAGACCAGGAACAGCATTATTCCCCAAGTCTGAGTATTTTCTTAAGTGAACAAGGGTCTTTTTTTTTTTCATTAATGTGATGCATCAAAAGGTTACAAGAACTAGTTGATGCTCTGCCAGAAGCTTATGGCTGAAATTAGATAAAATCATTGGTGGCATTCTGTGTACATATTTTAAACAATAATAGCCATAACTCACAGTGGAACAGCCACTCAACCCCCATTATGAACCCTGTTTTATTGAGGTGAATATAAACAGAAATCTATTACCACTGAACTGAGCAGGAATCTTTAAAAAAATTATCTACAGATCATTCTTCTGTTATTCAAAGGGTACAGTTTAAATAGGGAAAAGGTGAGTATTTTCAATGTCCTTAATAGTAAGTTGCTTGGGATATGTAATAAAATTTTCACTTCTTCAAGCAGGTACCTGCATGAAGGGAGGCAGTGGCACTGGGGCTGTAGGTTTCTTCTATTAATATTCCTTTTCTTAAAATTGGGCCAGTTTAAGGAAATCATTTATTTGTTAAAGTGCTATTTAAGTCTTAACTTGTCAAGGTTTAATATTAAAATATTAACATGTTAAAGTGATATTTAGTGGGATTCTTCAATTTTATTTACTTTGTATAACACTGTGTTTGCTTTGTGTGACTCACTGTAAACAGAGTTTATGCGCAGTTACCATGAGTAAATGCTGCTCTATTGTGAAGTATCTAAGGAAAAAGATGACTCATGCCCTTGACTGCAGCACCTGTCTGGACATTTGATTCATTTAAGTGTTGTGACTCATACATTTCTCTCTGGGGAAATGGATGGAAGAGGGGTGCACACTGTTCTACGAAAACTCCAAGTCTTGTTGTTTCCTCTTAAGTCTTTTAAAATGTGTTGTGGAAAGAACTGATTCCACTGGCTAATCAGCAAGGATGCTATAGCACTATGCAGCTGTTTTCGAGAACAACAGTCCTCAGATATGCACCATGATCGCTTTGAAGATTTGGAACAGAGAGAAGATTTAGTAACGGACAGAAGGGTTTCCCCACCCCTCTGTGATTTCATGTGTGCAAACCCTTCCAGACATGCTAAGCTGCTTCTGCTTTCAGAGTTTAGTAGTATGGTTGCCCGACATCAGGATACAAACAAGAATGGTACCATATGAGGCCGCTGTGAAAAATTCAGCAGTAACAAGTATCATACTTTAGTGCACATCTGTCCCACTGAAATAATGAATAATCAAGCATGGCATCGAGCTCCTAGAGGAAAACAATCCAGCAGACATGATACTATAAAATCTTGGTATGGTACAGGAGTAATAACAGTACACTGATGGAGACGACGTGCCGGGCCCTTGGCTACGTGCATTACATGCCGCATCTCATCTGCCCCTCACACCTCCTCCGTTTTTCAGATGGGCACACCTAGGCCCCCAAGCTGTGTCCTTGCCCACACTGCACAGCCAGTGAACAGGAGAGGCAGATCCCAGCCCAGCCTGGGTCCAGGGATGGACCTTTGGATGAATAGGAAGATTCCTGGATACAAAACCCAAGTGGATGAAGAATTAGATGCTTATCTGAGACTCATTTTCCAGCCTGTCCTTGAAGCTGAGTCCTGTCAGGGGGTCTGCGTTTGGGTGAGACTCCCTACACTGAGGACTCGCGTGGCAGTGAGGGGCGTGCACAAGCTGAAAGCCTGTGGTTTTCGATGAATTGCCTTCACAGCTGTTTATTCCCATAGGAAGTACAGTGTTTTAATTAAAAAAAAAACACTCAGGTTTTCAAATTATTCAGATGTTTTTGTGACTAAGGCTAGGGGCTTCAAGGGAAGTACTGGATTTGAGATAAAACCACGTGGCTCAGCAGCTGTGGGCTCTTTAGAGGGTCTCCTAGCCTCTCTTCTTGTCTGAATATTGATAGTAAAATCCCTACATCCTTTAATTAGACATGCACGTGTGTGCATGTGCATAACTACTGTACCTTTAAGGTACTGTGAGAATCCAATGAGTTGGCACATGTGCAAATATGAACATAGGATATCACTATTTAACAATTTAATATTTAATTGCAACAGTAAAACTATATAGACACATGACCATAATTACCGTGGATTAGGAAAAGTTCCCTTTAAAACAGATTTCCTCAATAAAATAACAAATAATACTAATACATGAAGGCTGTGCTGTTGGAAAAATCAAAGACCTAAGTAATAAAAATTATCTGTTCCACCCAACCCTCCAAACAAAAGCACCCCAAAAGGTTTCTTTTAAAATCCACCTTTTAAGAGGCTCATTGGGTTAATAAGCTGTTATCAAATGCAGACCTCTCTCCATGGTGAGACCACAAATACTTTGTTCTGCAGTGAGGTTTGGTGTGACCGTGATGCACAGACACTTCGCACGAACACAGAAGGTGTGAAGAAGGTTTGGGGTGCAGCCAGTCCTGAGCTGGGTGGCTGGAGGGCCCGTGGGAGCCCTACCTCTGCCCTTCGGCTCTGGTTTCTCAACTTCTGGCTCAGGGCCTGACACATAGTAGGAATTGAAATGTTCACTGAATAAATGAAAGAACTATGTAGCAAGATGGGAGAAGGTCACCCAGAGGTGTTTTGCCAGGGGCTTCCCCAGGTGTGGCCAGTGCTTGGCGCACTGTGCTTCGAGGCCCCGCCCCTTGCAGTCTGGCCCAGGGGGTTCTGTTGTGGGAGGGGCCCTGTGCTTTGCAGGGTGTCCAGCAGCATCTTTGGCCTGCACTCACTAGATGCCAGGAACACTCTCTCCCTCCAGTTGTGACAACCAAAACTGTCCCCACACATTGCCTGATGTCCCCTGGGGGCGGAACCATCCCTGGCTGACCAGCCCCCTGTAGCCAGGCTGGACTGGGGGTTGGAGGCCCCGCCCGCCCTGGGGAACAGGTGTGCCCTGGCATCACTGCCAGCGTCACTTGGCATGGGCTCATGTGCTACCACTCAAGGCCCCCATCCTCAAGCTTTGGGGAGCGAATGAGACGGTCCTCTGCATCGCCTTGATGGAGCAATTTTCTGCCCTGATTTTGTCTACTGATAGCCATGCATGGCTTTCCACCAGCCCAGGGAAACACACGGTCCCGCCATCATCACCTCGCGGATGAGGAAACGCGCCAAAGGATTAAATTACTTGCCGAAGGACAGTCTAGATCAGATTGGAAATATTTTTCTTGGTCTTTCAAAGAGCTGTTAGCTCCTAAATATCACTTAAATGCTATCTGAAGAGTATTCTGCCCTCAGAAAGCGCCTACTGGGGCAGGTTTTAATGTGAGTTTTGACACAGATGGAATTTGCTTCCAAGATTCCTTATAAAACAGACTTCACAGGCTGTTGCTGTTTTTTGGAACCAGTTCGCTTCAGACTTTACTTGATCTCCTCGCTCTTAAATCAATTTTAAAAGGCTGCCTGATTTGTTCTAATTCTATAATCTGTTCTACGCTGGGGAATCTCCTGGGTTAGGGAGGACCCAGAAGCAGGGGCCTCCCTGGCCCATGAGGCGGTGGGCACCCCAGAAGAGGACAGGCCTCGGTGTCCGCACTCGTGAAATGAGATTGCCTGGTGATCGGCTCCTTCCCAGGCCCACAGTTCTCTGAATTTGTTTCATATCTGTTTCTTTTTTATTTGACAAGACATTTTCTCTTGTCTTTATTTCTTTATATTTGTGTTTTATTTAAAAACTATGGGATGAGCAAATCTCTGATATTTCACCTTATGAGAATAAAGACCCCATGTAAATGAGATCAAATTAACGACATCTCATTTTTAGCAGAGAAAACAGGAAATACTTCTGCCAGAGAACAAAAGCCCAGTGAAGCAGTGGAAGTTTCTAGCTTCCCATTACAGTCTGATTCAAGACACCTACGCCCTTTGCCAAAGTCATGTAAAATGTGACAGGGGTCTTAACATCTTACAAGATGTGCTTTAGGCTTCTGCTGAGTTCCACAAGCCCTGTGTGCTCTTTTTTTGGAGCAAATCATTCTCTTCTCCAAACTGGGTTTTGATTGCTAACAAGAGGAATATTTTGACAATATGCATTTTTTTCCAACAAGAAAACTTCTGCAAGAAAATAAGAGCTCTGTGGAAATACACTTGCAATATGTTCAACTTATGTTGAATACAACTATTAAATATAAATCAGGCTAATTTTTATAAAGCCTGTGTTCAAATGATTTCACCTTCTTTAATGCGTTTTTCAATCTCCTCAAATCAAAGCAAAAGTGGAGGAGGGCCTTCCTTGGAGCTGGCCCTTGGGGGTCACCTTGAAAAGATTTCCTACAGTCAAATAATTTCAGTGACCGCTGTTGGCACGGTCTTTTTGGGGGTCCCTCAAATCAGGGGTGAGCAGCCCCAGGAACAGCTCTTGGGGCGATGATCGGCCTGGACAGGTTTTGTGGCTGAGGCGCACCTCCTGGGCGAGCAGACCGCGGGAAGGAAGGACAGGAAAGCAGCCAGCGTGCCCAGGCAGGAGCAGTTGGGGCTGGTCTGTGCGTTTTAGGGAGGCAGGAGCCTCTGGAGGACGGGCACGGAGGCGCTGGGAGGAGCAGACAGCGGGTGCGGGCAGTGCTCTCCCTGAATAAAGGCGATGTGATGCCGGGCAAGGGCGCAGATGGCTGGGTTGCAGGGAGAACAGAAATGTCCCGCCTATGTGATGCGGCACGACAGTCCACCTGGTGAGCCTAGTCACAATAGCCACGGGTGCCTGGGGGCTCCGGCCTGTGCCTCCCTCTCCCTGCCGGGAGCTCTTTGGGGTAGGGGAGACAGACTCGGCTGGTGGAGGGGTCCCCAGTGATCGACCACAGCAACGTGGAACTTAATAAACTGCAGGTTTCCCTTAACAGCACAGGCCACACTGGGCACCCTAAGGGTCAGCGGCCATGGCCTGAAGACAGGTCTAATTCTACAGCACAGCAAGGAAGATAGATTTTAGGGCGTACAGTGAATATCTGCCAATAATCGGGCTTGATGTGGGTATCATAAGAGCACCTGTACGCAGCACACTCAGGAGGGGTCTCCAGGTGGGGTCTCTGGACGAGCGGCACTGGCCTCACCTGGGAGCTGGTAGAAATGCAGATTCTCAGGTCCTGTCTGTCCTGGACCTGCTTAATTAGCACCTGCATTTAACAAGGTGCCCAGGCTACGTGTATGCACATTACAGCACAAGAGCCAGTGCTTTGGGTAACCTGCAGAGTAATGCAGGAAAGCCATGTTTTAAAATGTAAAATTTCCTGAACTAATATGAATTTTTGCTAAAACCTTGTTGAAAACTATCAGAAAAATAATGGTACTATTAGTACAAAGAACACACACACACACACACGTACTTTTCGGCCAGTGACTCATTATGCTATATAATGAATTGGCACCCATGTACGGAGCATGTGAATCAAGGCAGCATGACTGAAGTGTGTTTAAGGAGGGAGGGGTGTTCCTTACAGTGCTGAGCGGTGGCCAGAAAGTCCCGGCCATCAGGAGCGCCGCAGGGACAGCAAGACGGCTCTAGTCCCAGCACACGCGTCCCGGAGCCTCAGATCTGCTGGCACGGTGTGCACATAGGCATTTCCTATCCATTGTACTTTACTGGTCCTAAAGCGGGGGAAAGGTAGTAGCTAGGAAGCGGAGGACACACCTCTTACTGTCACAGACAAGCAGGAGCTGCTCTGGACAGTAAGAGCTCTTATATGTTTCAAAATGCCTAAGCCAGGGATGGACATAAAATATTTTTTCCTCAAAAAAAAAAATCATTTAACCAAATAAACAATGTCATACTTGTGGGTACCTTCTCAGTGTAATGATATATAAATTTCCACAATTAGGATATAAGCTGACAGGTCCAAAATATCCTATTTACACAACATTCAATGTAGCCTTAATTGTAGGGATGTGGACCCACAAATCCCACAACCTCCAGAAACTTCCAGTTGACTTACATTTCGCGTGGTTGTGGGGATGTTCCAGGGAAAGATGACACACCTGTGGTGACACCCACCACTTGCTGAGCGAGTGGAGTGCAGGGCACTGAGCTAAGCCCTGGAGAATGGAGCTACTGCGGGGAGCAGGTAATACTGTCCCTTTTACAGAGGAAGAAGCTGCAGGTAAAGGGATGTATGGGAGTCACCCACGGTCTGGAGACTTAAGTGGTGGAGCTGGAATTTGCCTCCAAAGTCAAGACTGTTACGTGTTGCTCTGACTCCTTAATCCCAAGACCAGGATGCACCTTCAAGTCCAATCCTGCAACATGTCTATGGCACATTTCCTTCCATTGTAGGGCGTCTCCCATGTGCTCCAGTTGAGTAGGGAAGTCCTAAAGTAAATGGGTTCCAGAGAGACCAGGGCTTAAAGCCAGGGGTCATATGAGTTATTTGGGACTGAACACTCCCCGTGGAGGCTAATTGGCAGAGCTAATCAATGTTGCCCCTTGAAACTGTGAGGACCGGACTTGAGGAAGTGCCCGTCCATCCCATGCTTCAGGAAGGCTTCTTAAGAGGGCAGAAACCACTCACTTAGTGCAAGCTGGTGGAAGAATGAGAGTAAAGTCATGAGAGCTGGAGGCAGGGCAGGAGGGCGCAGAGGTGAGCAGGAAGGGGGGCCGAGTGCGGGACACGACCTGGTGCCCAGGGAGACAACCCGGACACTCGCCGTATTCGGAGAGCCTGCTGGTTTACAAACAGGAGATTCCCTCTGTGCAGAGGGGAAAGTGCCAACTCCGGGCACAGAACTGCCGTCTGGAAGAGGACAGACAGTAGGGGAAGTACAGGCAGATGGAGGCGGGAGGGAGTTATAATTTACAAAATTGTGGCTTTACATAGTTGAGTGCTTTTGTTTAAGAGAAGACAGAGTTGATGCAGAAATTATAGGTTGAGAAAGAAAGAATAATCAGGGACAGTTGTGTTTCAAATGCACAACATCATACCCAGACTTCTGGAACAGTCTATTATGGGCTCTAGGTCTGGGTTCAGACTTTGTTTCCTCCACTCTCCAGTGATGTAACTGTACAACTGACTATATTGTTCTCGACTTAACGGCCTCAGTGTGAAGCAGGGACCACAGCATAAAGCTCTTGTAAGGATTCAGAGTTAGCAAATGCCAGCCTCTTGCCCTGTACCCTGCTCCTGGTAAGCCATCACTGGGCTCTGTAACTCCCAGTGGCCCAACTGAACATCATTTCTGTTTTTTTTCCTATAATTCCTATTAAGTGCTAAAGGTGAACATGATCCAATCACAACTGTCCGATTAATGAAACTTCAGTTCAGTTGAGAACTCTTGGCTAGTTAGTTTGTGGTTATTCCAGGGTTCTTAGTCTACACTGCAGACATGCAAAAACTGCCCACAGATGTGGAGTACTATGTCATCTCCTTGAATTGCCACAGGATCCAAAGAGGAGTGAAGATCAGACTGACGCTCGCCTTGGCACATGCCTTGTTAACTCCCAGCTAAGAAGTGTAAGGGGAGTACAGAGAGAGGAAGGGGCTGCTTTATCAGGTGTTGGAATTCACATTCACATTCAATACCGTGAAGGTGAATAAGAACACATCTTAATCTATATGAAGATGTGACAGACTCTCATACGAGTTTGGCAGAGTTAGGCAGAGACACAGGGGTGTCTCATTTGCCAGAGTCCTCAGTCTCTGCTGCTTGGATGTTTCCATCACATGTGCCAGGCAAGCATCTGTGAGCAGTGGCTATAACTGACCGCACGTTACTCGATGTGCCAAACATCCTGTGAGTCTGAGCCACACATCACGGCAGGAGAGAGAGAGCGGCCTTTTGTGGAAAGAAGTATCACTGAATTTGTGGAAAGAAGTATCACTGAATTTCTTAGTACAGTGCTTGAGTATAACAGCTGCTTCAAATTTGAAGTGAAATATTTTACTACCCAAACCCTTTACAATGAGCACTCTATGAAGGTAAGAAAATATATGTTCTTGAGAAGGTTCTATCTCCTAAAAGTCCCATTAAATATCAACACCATGAGGTTTAAGAAGGCCAAGTTTGTAGACTGTTTCCCCACTTACAAGAGACTTTTGCAGTGCGATTGGTACTGGCTGGGGGCATGTGTAAGTGCAGCCCTAAGGTTTGGGCTCTAAGTCTGCAGCCCAAGTGTGCTGGGAAGTGGGACAGACACCCCAAAAGGAGTAAGAGCACCGGTCGGATAATCTGACCAGTGAATCATTATGATTATTAATTGCAAAAACAGGTAGTGGACATCCCAACTCTGAGAAGTACTATGTGTACAAAAATAAACGTTTAGACACAAAAGCATATGGCTATTAAAAAATGGGGTAGGTAGCTCCAGAGTGGCTAATTTACACCAGAATCCACACCAAATTTTGGAAATAAAATCATGTGAACTAGAACAATGACCTTCCATGGCAAGCATTGTGTACACTCCAGACAATGGGAAATTTAGACACATAAACAAAAGGCAAACAAAAAACTTGCCATAAAGGCATAGGAAACACCTGTTTTTTTTTAATGGAACAAGATAGTAATGATTATTTCCTATGAAGCTTTTAAAATAACATATGCTTCACTGCAGTGACCACAACATGAGATTTTAAAGCATTATAGAAAAATATCAGTGCCACAATATCTATAGTTTAAAGAGGAAATTTTGTCTTTTCCGGTTATCCCTATTGGCAGTAGGAGAAAAGATCTTTGTAGAAGGTAAAAAAAAAAAGCTTTCTTATCTTCCGGAAATAACATGTAAAGAAAGAATCACAATTATATACATATGGTAAAATGTCTCAGTGTGAAACAATAATACAACACTGATTATTTCTATTAAAAAAAATAACATGGGACAAGGTCCAGAGCTTGTAAGCTACGGGAGGCGCCCTCTCGTTTCCACCTCCCTGACCTGGTGAAGGAGACCACGGGGTCCTGAGGAGCTTGTAAATCCCATGCGGGAAGGATGGGTCCGGCTGGCTCGATCTTCAGAGACAGAAACATTAGTGTTTAAAAAAACAAAAACATCTGTTGAAAGGTTTTGGGAAAGTTTTCCTCTTTGTGCTTGACCCCCCACCCCTGCCCAGGTAAGAGCCTGTGCCTGAAGCACCTCAGTGGGGCCCCTGGGCCCCAGGGCGTCCGGCTGGGGGGGGGGCATGGCACCACTGTCAATGGCGTCTTCAAATACCCAATTGTATGTGTTTCTTTTATGCCCTACGTGCCTGTGAAATACAGTAGGGGCACTGGGAAACTCCCAGGGCGGGATCCAGCATCCTTACTTAGAAGCGGCCAAAGGTGAGGGAACTCCCGGGCTCCTCAGGGCGGGTGTGTGGCCCTGCCTCCCCTCCATCTGCAAGCCAGCTCCCTGTCTGTTTATTCCCGGAGTTCCTGCTGACTCCCAGCCAACCGAATACAGAGATCAGGGCAATAAATGGTGGAAATGGGAATGACAGTGAATTCCTGGAAGAGCCAACGTCAGACCGGAGGCAGAAAAGTTTAATTCTAGAGTTATCACATGGGACGGGGACACCTCTTCATGATGTTTCCCAAAGAGCGGGCCTGTCCGTGCCAAAAGCAGAAATACATCGAGGACACTTAGTGCCCCCAAGAATACCTACCAGTTCTTGTTCAAAGTGCCTAGGAACAGCTGGATTAAGTTTGAGGTAAAAACCTGATAAATGTGAAAAAGCAACAGTGTTTTTAAATAAAGTCTCAGGGCATTAAAAACATACATGGGGCTTCATTTTAATTTCTAAGATGAAATGCTAAGAATAAAGGATTTGCTGTGATAATAAATTTCTATTCTCCTGAAAACACACACACATAAAAGACATAATAGTTAACACATATAGAAATATGTAAAACTAAAATACACAAATATGTATATCATATGTTTGTATACACACATATGTGATGTACACATGTCAAAATCCCAAGGTTATTCATGCATCAGATATATACCAGTTCTGAGAAGAAGTGTCTTATCTAGGAACGCTCTCTCCCTGCTTCGGTGTCTGCCGGGAAAGGGTGCAGGATGACAGGGTCTCTCACCCACCATAAATGCCCGTTTCATGGGGCATGGGGCTGATCTATTCATCCCTTTGGTCAACACGGGATTTCCACTACTCATCTTTTCTTCAAAGATAACTGACATTTTTGAAGGGCACCCATTTTGTTAAATTCTATTTCCTTCTACTAAAGAAGTCTTTTTAATCTTCTGGAATTAAGGAGCTCATTTTCACCCACAAAGTTCTTTTTGTTCACTTCTTAGTCTGCTTATTCTACTTTAGGGTATGCAGATGGCTACATCCCTTTTCATCAATGCTCTCCTCAAAATAAAATCCTAAAAATACCAGCAGCAATTAACATTTAGAAATCTCCCTTTTGGTTAGTAGCCATCTTCCTGGAATGTCTGTGTTTGAATTAGATCAGTATTAAACAAGCAAAAGAGAGAGAGAGAGCCTCAAGGACGGAACACCCACGTCTCCCCCATCTCCCAATCAGAAGCCTCAGCCACACCTTTCAGCAACTTCCCAGGAGCCAAAGTAAAATCCAGGCTTGAGGTTTAAAAATCAATTGTGCAAATGGAAGATAATAGTAAAAAAGCAAAACCAAAAAAGGAACACAACAAAAAAAAATTACTGAAAGGAAAAAAATGGCTTTGGGGCAGAAATATATCTCTTGTGAGCCAATGCAATAAGCATGTTTGGGTAAAGGGCGATAAGATTTCCCAAAAGTGTTTCAGAGACACAGCACCTCGATCCAGGCAGGAAGCAGGTTCACGTCACTCTGCACCAGACAGGCAGCTGCTAGAAAGCTAAGCTGAAGTCTGAAAGCCAGGGCCGAAGGCGGGACGGGAGACCCTGAGCAGGCCATCGGGGTGCCCCCTTCGGCCAGTACTGTCCGACAGCACACTCATCCTGGCCCTGCATTTTAGTGGTCTAACAATGACTGAAGCTCACTTGAAGCTATCACCATAGCTGTATTGTAGAAAGTGCATCATTTTAACCTTCCTGGATTTCCGACTAAATGTTCTAATGCTATTATTTAGTTCAACCCCTTTTCTTTGCCTCTAGTTGACTGGAACTTTAAAAACATGACTGTTTATCGATAATGCAATTACAGAACCAATACAACTTTATTCAACAGCTTGCACAGGTCAGTTCTGAGTGTTCAGCTTTCTTTAGTGGTCTCCTAGGTAACACCTGGGGAGCAGCAGGTGATGTGACTACCCAACATCTCTTGCTTTGAAAATATACTCTTTAAAGGCCAAACACGCTCATGACACACACTGGCTGGAGAAGTCATTTGCAAGAAAGGCGTGAAGCTGGAGAGAGACAGTAGGAAATATGTAGGGGCTCACCTATGCTCACATCGCTTCTGGTCCTTGGCATGTCTACCACTGGGTTTCTTGTATGCACATCTGATTGTCTTGGAGTTTTCGGTGGGACTCAATGTTACATGGAAGGCTCAAAGAAAAATTCTGTTTTTGAAGATGAGTTGGACTTTTTTAGTGTGACTTAAAGAGTTTGATAGTTTTCTTTTGCAATAATATATGTTACCTTTTATTAATTGAGTTTTTAAGGTACATTTTACCCTGGGCATATATCAATCTATTCTGAGTTTTTTTTTTTCTAGTAAGTTACCAGGAAAGTCTGTGCAGCTTCCTCCCCGGGGGAGCCTCTAGGAACAGGACGGGTATTCATCAGTCTCAGATGTGTTCTCTGTCCTTCCTGGGTATTACATTGGGGGGGTGACATGACACGTCATTATGTGAGACCCATAATTCCATCAGTCCATGAAGAGAAGTACAGACATTTGTAAAGTGTCAGGTGTTAAATGATGGAGAATTGACCCCAAGGCGTTCAAGTGCAGGAAGTCTGGCCTCATGTTTCAGAGTTTTGCCTGAAGTACCTGGGCTGCTTCTTCCAGCCTCTCTTTTGGTGAAGTTGAAATGGTGTGGCTTGGGGCTGGGGCTGTGGACAGTAGAATCTGCTTAAGATTTGTGAATCTTGTCCTGAGTGGCCAGTGTAAGCTGGCTGTCCGGTATGAGATTTGCCACTTCTCTAAGCTAGGTTGCAAAGAACAGATTTACAAACAGCATAAACAAAGCAGAACTGCTTCCTAGAGAATCACAGGGTTCTGTTAATTTTGTTCCAAATCCTTGCAAACTTCTTTGTTCTCAAAGGCCACGGCAATGTGACTTTCTACTAAATCAATTTTGTCAACAGATGCTAAATACGGGTGCCATGCATAAGATGGATCCTAACATCAGGGTTCTTTTGAAATACAACTATCTTCATAAGGCTTTAAAAAATACCGTTATCACCACTTAAAGTGTATTAAAATAATTAGTACCATGCAGAGCTGAATCATGCCAGCAATTTAACTTCTGTTACAGAGAGATCAACCTCACCATAGAATTCATTTGTCCTTCTGTGTCTATTTAAAACAGACCTTAAGTCTGAGGAAGGGTTACAGTGCCTTACAAAGTCAACAATTTAAGGAAAAACATTGGTGCTGAGAAAGCAGCTGAGAACTTATTAGGCCAAAGACAGTATTTACCCAGCATTAATTACTTCCATTTCATTTTGTTTTGCTTTTTTTTTTTTCCCCTGGTTCAAGCCTTTAGGGATTATCCATCCTAACAATGTTTCGGATACAAACTCTCTTGTTTCTATGGCAGGATTTGTAATGCCCTCGCGGTGGCCAGGAGGAAACTGCCATTCATACTGGGTTGCTGAGAGGTCTACTCCTGCTTCAGTTCTAGAATTTAAACTTCTAGGCTGGGCAGAGAGGGGAAAGGGATGGGGTATTTCAATCTTCCTCATCAGTGGGGACATATGTCCTTCTGAAGACCTGCTTTGTGCCGCCATGTGAGTAGAACTCCTGATGACTCGAGTGGCTTGGTCGTCTACACCACAGCGGACTAGTTTGGGTGGGATGTCACAGGGCTCAGAATCACAGGCTGTTTGGGGTCTCAGGTTAGTTTCTTGATAAATCTTTGAAATGCCAAAAGCAATTAAAAACGACTTGACTTTATGTATACCTTAATGCCAACGATGTATGTAGCATCTTTGCCCTGGACTAATGAGTTCCCTCTGGTTTAAAAGGGAAAATAAGGCAGAGATGAGATGGTCCTGATTTCCTTCCTCTGGGGTCCCCCGGGTATGTGGCAATTAGGGGCAAACGCAAAGGGCCATCAGTAAGGAAAATGCACCCATGGTCCCTTGGTTTGGCCATTTCTGCCACTTTTCCTTTGGTTATTATTTTCCATTTCTAGAAGAAATAATTTCAAAACATTTCAAAATGATCTACTAGTTTTCTCTGTATTACGGAATAGCGTGATGTTAGAGTACCACATGCAAGACTGTTTATCCTCTTGGACGGACTGTTCAACTCTGGGGACTGCTGAACAAACAAGAGGCCAGTGTGGACGCCGGGAGGCCAGCATGGATGCCGGAAGGCCAGCGTGGACGCCGGGAGGCCAGCGTGGATGCTTGGTCCATGTGAGATTCAGCAGTCTGGACACTTCCTACTGCCTGAGGGCAGACAAACTCAAGAGAAAACATTCCTATTCTCGAAGCAGCTTTTTAGAAAGCATATCATGTTGGTTAAAACTTTGCTCTGGGGACTCTCTTGTCTCCTCCGGGCGTGAGCCGGGAGCTGTCCCTTCACTTTATCTCTAAATAAAAGCCTGTACCTTGCTCTCCTAAAGAAAAACAAAAACAAAAAAAAACAAAAAAACTTTGCTCTTGTCTTTTTAGAAATCCTGCAATTATTTACTAAGATGAATTGATTGGAAGTCAATAAAACAAAGCAAAGGTCTTTGAACATTGGCATTCCTTCTTCAACAGAAAGGAGGAAATGCTTTCATGGTATTCTTGTCAAAACATTCCATTAGGAGGTAGGAAGAAGGATTCCAAATGCAGAACGTTAGTCTGGTTTAGATGAACAGTAGAAATGTTCATTTCTGTTGCTCCAGTTTACCAACAGTATTTTGGAGCTTGTGTGAGGTTTTCAATCAAGACAATAGTTATTACCATTATATATTATATATAGATATGCATATATATATACACACACACACATACACACACACACTATTATACATTTTTATAGTTATTATAGTTCTTATGACCATTATCCTGGCTATAACTATGTTTTCCTGGAAGCCACAGAAGGCCATTTCCCCAGAACTGCTGACCTCACACGGGAACCCGGTTTAATCATTCTATCACCATTCTCAGTGGCAGTGGCTGGTGTGGACACCTGTCTCCCCAGGGCTGGTTTGCTCAGACCATCGCTAACTGTGTTATTTGTCAAGTATCTGCTTCCCTGCAGCCATCGGCAGCTGTCATGGGCAATTTCTGCCGAGGTTGATAAATGCGAGGCCGTAATCACCATGATTAATTTTCCCTCATGACTTCTACGGCTCCTAGTATTTAATGATGTTTTACGGGTAGGAAACAGCTGAACCCAGGGAGAAGTCTGTCATGCTTCAGATAAAGGACTGATGATCCCAATGGTAGTAAAAATACCCTTTAAAAAAACAAAAAACAAAAACCAAGTACTTAGATAGGGAACTGTTCTACCCTAATTATTAAGCACTTAAAGATGCATATAGCCATGAAACAAACTATAGTGGCTGACTTGATATTGCTGATGAAAAAAAATCCTGAACCCAAATCATAATGTTAGAATAAGGAAATACTGTTTTGGGGTTAACAGTTGATGGTCCACTGGACCCCGGGATTACTGAATCAGCTGGCTCTTGAGAAAGTAGTTGAGCGCTGATCAGAAACCTCAGCATGACAGACAGTGATCTGCTCCAGATCAGCAGCTGTAAACTTCAGCTATACATCAAAATCACAGGAGAGGGGCCAGTAAAAAATACTGACACCCAGGGCCCAACTCGGGAATTCTGACATAATTGGTTATGGAGGCTCTAAGACCATACTTTTTTTCAAAACTACTCCCACACCCCCATCCTTACCCAGGTGTTTCTAATATGCAATCAGGCTAAAAACTCCTGATTTAGATTATTTTCCAGCTTTTTATGATACTGAACTCTTATTTATAATTGATGTAAGCAATAAGGGGTGGTAGGTACACTTGTAAAATACTTACTTTATGATAACTTATTCTAACCACCGTTGTCTGAACTTAATGGTTTAAAAAATTACAATTACTAAACAAACATAAAATAACATCTACATAGTCTTTACAATAAGTAAAAAACATAGGTATGTGTATAGATGAGGTTTAGATGAGCCATAAGATGGCCTTTTTATTTTTTGGTAAAGTTGTTTGTAAAAGCTTTGGAATGAAATCATGGAATTTTCTATACAAAAACCTTTTTGAGGATAGAAATTAAATAACTTCTCATTTTTGGTAGCTTCTGATTAGAACCCATGTCCCTGGATTCTCATCCTAACGTTCTTTGGAATATTTCTTTGATTTTAGTTTTTAAAAAGTAAAGATTACTTTTGGGGAATAATAAAAGAAACCATTACCAATTACCAGGAACTTGAATAAACATTATAGGCAGTTTATAGAATATTTGTTAAGACTGTAGATTCTGGAATCAGATAAACCACAGCCTAAGCTTGACTTTAACATCTGCCACCTATAAGACTTAAACTTTTCTGAACCTCAACATCCTCATCAGGAAAATATGGATATTAAAGTATAGTAGCATGAGGGAGAAAAACGGATGAAGGCAATTATCTTTCCTGGTCACATGGCATTAACTGCTTCCAACCCTAAAACCTAAAGAAAAGAGGGTGAACCCAGATGTCTCTGTTAAGTGTGCTAATAAACAATAAAGGCAAATATATATCTGATAAGGAGTTAGTATCCAAAATATATAAGGAATTCATATAATTCAAAAGGAAAAAAACAAACAATCTGATTAAAAAATGGGCAGGGCAACTGAAGACATTTTTCCAATAAGACATACACATAGCCAACAAGTACATGCAAAGGTGCTCAACATCACAAATTATTAGGGAAATGCAAATCAAAACCATAATGAGATATCACCTTACACCTGTCAGAATGGCTATCATCAAAAAGAGAAAAGATAACAAATCCTAACAAGGATGTTGAGAAAATGGAGCCCTGGTGCACTGTTGGTGAGAATGTAAACCGGTACAGCTACTATGGAAAGCAGTATGGAAGGTCCTCAAGAAATTAAAAATAGAACTACCATATGATCCAGCAATCCCACTTGTGGGTGTATATCCAAAGAAGATGAAATCACTGTCTCAAAGAGATACCTGTGTTCCCATGTTCACTGCAGCATTGTTTACGATAGCTGAGACATGGGAATAGCCTAAGTATTCATCAATGGATAAATAAATAATGAAAATGTGGTATGTGTACACAGTGGAACATTATTCAGCCATAAAAAAGAAGGAAAGCCTGCCATTTATGACAACATGGATAGACCCTGAGGGCATTATGCAAAATGAAATAAGCTGGAGAAAGACAAATACTGTATGACCTCATTTATATGTGGAATCTAGAAACACTGAACTAAGGAACAGATTAGAATGACTTGCAAGAGGCTGAGGAGTGGGGGAAATATTGGTCGAAGGGTACAAGCTTTTAGTTCTAAGATGAATAATTTCTGAGGATCTAATGTACAGCATGGGGACTGTAGTTAACAACACTGTATTGTACACTTGAAAGCTGATTGGAGAGTAGAATTTTAATGTTCTGACCACCACCACAACAAAATGGTGATTCTGTGAGATGAAGAATGTGTTAACTAACCAATATATACCTGTATCGGCTCTTCACGTTGTCCTCTATAAACTTACATCAGTGATTTTTCAGTAAAGATGGAAAATAAACCAGACAAAAAAAAATACCCTTTTTCTCTTAAGTCTGACTTTCAATCATCAGATTCTGTCTATAATGATGTTTTTTGGGTTCATTTGGTGAGATGGTATTAAAATGTCATCTTTTTAGGATTTTAATAATGTATTCCTCCTTTTGGATGAACTCCAAACTGGTCGTTTTTCTGTCAGATCCTGACTTGTGTTATAATGGTCTTTCTGAAATGAAAGTTATCATAGTGGATGCGGTGGGGAGGTGGGAGAAGGCCAGAGATTCTGGAATAGCTGCTCTTTCCTCCATCTGCACCATTAACACACTTCTACAACCATTTATTGAAAGTTCTACTTTAAGAAAATGCTTAATCTTGCCTGAAAGAAAGTGACAGTGATGTGGCTCCGGAGCTGAGGGCTGCTTTCCCCAGGGGCTTCGGGAGGCGAGGGCCCAGACCAGAGCCCAGTTTCCCTGGGAGGCCATTTCCAGTGGGCTGTGCTCGCAGATCTGTATGTTTTTAAGGTAACATCCTTGCTGTGAAGCTATAAGCCCACCAGGTTACACACCTTGGTCTTACTTTCACGAAACCTTGACTTTATATTGTGTTTTATTTTTGTCTGCAACTTGACCGTCCCTGTCTTCCACCCTCTGTCTCCACCCTCACTGGCGCTGTGACCTTCAATATGTTAGTCACTGGCCACACGGGAATGGATAACTTGAATTTAAGTGAACTAAAATTAAACTTAAAACTCAGTTCATCCATTTCAATAGCCACATTCTAAATGCTGAAATAACCATGAAGCAGAGTGCAGATACAGAACACTTCCATCTAAGCAGAAAGTTATCTGTGCTAGAATATCAGCTCCAACAGGTAAGGGACACTGCTTTATTCTGCATTACTGGTGCCTAGACGGGGCCTGGCACATGACGGATGGGCAGTCAATAAATTTGTTTTAAAATCTTGGTAGCCAATATGGTTCTGTGTCATCAGTTGCCTGTGTGAGGGGCCAAGTTTCAGGGCATTTTCTTTGACTAGAACTAGACTCCAATGGAACGCCCTCCTCGCGCTGCTGGAGGTGCACCGGCCACCTGGCTGTCCCATAAGCACACCATGTGGACCCTGACCTCCGGGCATTCAGGGCCCCTTCCCATTGTTCACCCTGTGCCCCTTCCCTTAGACAAGTGACTCACATATGTCAGTGTCACACGATGACACAGAAAGCATATCGGGTGTTGGGGACATAAAGTTCCACTGCTAAAGACAAGCTGGGGTTCCTCTGATGGTGCAGACACAAAAGAACACAACACTTGGTGAACTGTGCATGATGCATGAGTTAGGCGGAGGGGCTCAGCTGCGATACAGTTTTCACTGCAGAAAATAAGCAAGAAACTTCAGCTGAGCCAGGACCGCCGTTGCCCCAAAGACATGATCAGGATAGGCATGCGATGGTGAAGGTCGGGGGGCGGTGTGTCGTCAAGGGTCAGAAAGGCCCAGAAGCCAGGTGGCAGTTCCACCATGTCTGAACAGTTCTTTGCCCTTTCTGGGCTGTGACTGTGCATAAAATATTCCATGGCATCTGTTACATACACCATGGAAAAGTATCTGCGTGGGGAAAAGGAGCCGGTTGGAAACAAAGTCTGCCATACAGCACTGACGTTTTTATCCCACACTTACAGCTGACCGAGTGGCCTCGCTGCTGCTGGAAACCCACGGGGCTGCGGTCCACAGACTGTACCTTCTGAACTGAGATCTCCGCACAGCACCACAGCAGCCCACCACTTTCCAAATCTAAGTTGAGCCATTTCAGAGAAAACATTCAGTTTTATTTTGAAATCCCAGTTTTACGCTTTTAAGGGTAAGGTTTAGGATTAGCAACACACAATAGAAGGCACTATTAACAGCGAGACTTCAGCTCACCTGGGAGAGGCGCCCATCGCCTGTGGTTCGTGGCGGCACGGCCCTCTCACCCCCCACCCTGAAACTCGGGTCTGCCGCTGCCCCCGGGAGCCCGCAGCAGAGGCCAACGACAGCGGCTTTTCCGAGTCCCCATCACCTGCACCCACCTCCACGGGCCTTCTGCCCATTCTCTTTGCTTCCCTTTCATTCGTTTCTCTGGTTTCCTTCCCTTGGATTTATATTGATGAATTTAAGGAATCTTGTGAAGTTAGGAATTATTCACTAACACTTTGACCCTAGACCAGGGACCCACAGATGGTGGGAAACTTTTAGCTACATGAAAAAATGCAACAGCTGAACACAACTTGTCTGAGGCCCTTGGCCACCTCCGACGTGTGTGAGCCCGTCAGCCGTGGCCTTCTGGAGCTCAGTGTCCAGCTCTGTGCTCGTGCTGTCAGGCCCATGCGGGGAGGGTGAACGGCGGTGGGCTGGGTGCTGAGTAAGGGGCATGCAGGGGCTGACGACGGCATGCAGGGAATCAGTCAAAGCTGTGGTTTCTCTTTTTCCCACTATAGTTTGATAGGGTCATTTAACCATCTCTATAATTCCCAACATTTTGGACTTAAACAATCTGATTACCTAGGAACACAGATACCCTGTGAGGGCTGATGTCATTAAAAAGTTGAAATAGCCTATATGATCTGAGTTTCTGGTCAAAACTTGAAGTGGGTGGGGGAACAGGAGTCTTCCTATTAACTGCCATCATGAATTACAGTGGGCCTCAGTTGGGAAAAATCTAAGGTTCCACCACCTTTTGCTGATCTGATGTATAGAAATGTCTGTGTTTGTTCAGCCAAGTGTCCCGCCTGCTTCTGCTGTTCCTATCGATCTTTATAGCAGGTGGAGGCAGTTGCTGCTTCCATATAAACTCTGTAACAGAATCCATGCCCGTGTTTTCCATTGCCCACTTTCCACCTCCAGGGAGTATGAAGAAAGAGAGACAAAGAGAAATAGAACAGAGAGCAGACAGCTCTGTGTGGTGTGATGACTGTGTGACCTTGACAGGCGGTGAGCTTGCTGAGCTGTGCATATCACATGTGTGTGCGGGTGGATTAGGACTCAGCAGTTTGGATTCTCCTGTGCATGCATGACGGAGTTCCCTTGAAATACAGGCCTTCCGAAACAGTAAAGTCTGACCTTATTTCTTATGGTTGTTTTTAACCACTGCACCCTTAAATAGATGGTGGGAGTGTTGGCTAGGGGGCTCCTGCCACCAGGTGTCGTTTCCCTCCTGCCCCAGAGAAGCCCCTTTGCACAGGCTGACACTGGCCAACAGGAGTAAAAATGACAGGATTAATGTATTGGAGAAAGAAGTCATCTAGAAGTCCCCAAACTCACGTTTTCTGCTGGACCCCCACCCCCAAGCCGCACCACCATTCTCCTCCGGTGCAAGCCAGAGGCTGGGGGCTGGTCACCCCTCTGCTCCTTCCTGCCTCGACCAGACCAGGGCTGGAGAGCGCACAGACAGCTGGGCCTCAGCCCGTGCATGCCCCTGCTGGCCTGCTGGAATTCTCTCTCCATGCGGCTGGGTGGCTCTGCCTGTGGGAAGTGATGCTCTCTGCCTGCGAGAACTCACCACACACCACTTAGGGGCGGGCATCCAGTGCCACAGGCTTCACACAGAGCTTATTCATTTGGTAACATGAGGATTCATTTGGGGTTGGAATCCATAGTACATTTGCGATTTCTGCTTGAAGTCCAAAAGTTATCCAGTAACACAGAGTTTCTGCTGTTGGCTGTCACCATGGTGAGGAACAGAGGAACT
>JAVSCE010013522.1:0-12549 GCA_032199065.1 Smutsia gigantea | reverse complement strand
GTAAATTCCTAGGAGTGGAATTCCTGGGTCAAATGGTACTTCTATTTTGAGTTTTTTGAGGAACCTCCATACTGCTTTCCACAATGGTTGAACTAATTTGTAGTCCCACCAGCAGTGTAGGAGGGTTCCCTTTTCTCCACATCCTCGCCAACATTTGTTGTTGTTTGTGTTTTGGATGTTGGCCATCCTCACTGGTGTGAGGTGATATCTCATTGTGGTTTTAATCTGCATTTCTCTGATGATTAGCGGTGTGGAGCATCTTTTCATGTGCCTGTTGGTCATCTGAATTTCTTCTTTGGAGAAGTGTCTATTCATGTCCTCTGCCCATTTCTTAATTGGATTATTTGCTTTTTGTTTGTTAAGGTGCATGAGTTCCTTATATATTTTGGATGTCAACCCTTTATCAGATATGTTTTTTATGAATATATTCTCCCATACTGTAGGAAGTCTTTTGGTTCTACTGATGGTGTCCTTTGCTGTACAGAAGCTTTTCAGCTTGATATAGTCCCACTTGTTCATTTTTGCTTTTGTTTCCCTTGCCCGGAGAGATATGTTCATGAGGAATTTGCTCATGTTTATGTCCAAGAGATTTTGCCTGTTTTTTTCTAAGAGTTTCATGGTATCATGACTTACATTCAGGTCTTTGATCCACCTTGAGTTTACCTTTGTGTATGGGGCTAGACAGTAGTCCAGTTTCATTCTCTTACATGTAGCTGTCCAGTTTTTCCAACACCAGCTGCTGAAGAGGCTGTCATCTCCCCATTATATATCCAAGGCACGTTTATCAAATATTAATTGACTGTATATGTTTGGGTTAATGTTTGGATTTTCTATTCTGTTCCACTGGTCGGTGGGTCTGTTTTTGTGCCAATACCAAATTGTCTTGATTACTGTGGCTTTGTAGTAGAGCTTGAAGTCAGGGAGCATAATTCCCCCTGTTTTACTCCTCCTTCTCAGGATTGCTTTGGCTATTCGGGGTCTTTTGTGGTTCCATATGAATTTTAGAATTATTTGTTCTAGTTCACTGAAGAAAGCTGTTGGTAGTTTGATAGGGATTGCGTTGAATCTGTAGATTGCTTTAGGTAGTATAGCCATTTTGACAATATTTATTCTTCCTAGCCAAGAGCATGGAATGCATTTCCATTTGTTAGTGTCCTCTTTAATTTCTCTTAGGAGTGTCTTGTAGTTTTCAGAGTACAGGTCTTTCACTTCCTTTGTTAGGTTTATTCCTAGGTATTTTATTCTTTTGATGCAATTGTGAATGGAATTGTTTTTCTGATTTCTCTTTCTGTTAGTTCATCATTAGTGTATAGGAAAGCAACAGATTTCTGTGTGTTAATTTTGTATCCTGCAACTTTCCTGAATTCAGATATTAGTTCTAGTAGTTTTGGAGTGGAGTCTTTAGGGTTTTTTATGTACAGTATCATGTCATCTGCAAATAGTGATAATTTGACTTCTTCTTTACCAATCTGGATGCCTTGTATGTCTTTGTTTTGTCTGATTGCTGTGGCTAGGACCTCCAGTACCATGTTGAATAACAGTGGAGAGAGTGGGCATCCTTGTCTTGTTCCCGATCTTAGATGAAAAGCTTTCAGCGTCTCGCCGTTAAGTATGATGTTAGCTGTGGGTTTGTTATATATGGCCTTTATGATGTTGAGGTATTTGCAGTCTATACCCATTTTGTTGAGAGTTTTAATCAGGAATGGATGCTGAATTTTGTCAAATGCTTTTTCAGCATCTATGGAGATGATCATGTGGTTTTGTTCTTTTTGTTGATGTGGTGGATGATGTTGATGGATTTTCGAATGTTGTACCATCCTTGCATCCCTGGGATGAATCCCACTTGATCATGGTGTATGATCCTCTTGATGTGTTTTTGAATTCAGTTTGCTAATATTTTGTTGAGTATTTTTGCATCTATGTTCATCAGGGATATTGGTCTGTAATTTTCTTTTTTGGTGAGGTCTTTGCCAGGTTTTGGTATTAGAGTGATGCTGCCTTCATAGAATGAGTTTGGAAGTATTCCCTCCTCTTCTATTTTTTGGAAAACTTTAAGGAGAATGGGTGTTATTTCTTCTCTATATGTCTGGTAGAATTCAGAGGTGAATCCATCTGGTCCGGGGGTTTTGTTCTTGGGTAGTTTTTTGATTACCTGATTCAATTTCGTTGCTGGTGATTGGTCTGTTTAGTTTTTCTGTTTCTTGCTTGGTCAGTCTTGGGAGGTTGTATTTTTCTAAGAAGTTGTCCATTTCTTCTATGTTTTCCAGCTTGTTAGCATATAGATTCTCATAATATTCTCTTATAATTCTTTGTATTTCTGTGGGGTCCGTTGTTATTTTTCCTTTCTCATTTCTGATTCTGTTTATGTGTGTAGATTCTCTTTTTCTCTTAATACCTATCTTTCTTAAACTCGTCCAAAAAATTGAAAGAGGATGGAACACTTCTCAACTTATTAAAAGGATCATAAATAATGATCAAGGAGAATTTATTCCAGGGATGCCAGGATGGTTCAGTATCAACAAATCAATCAACATGATATACCAAATTAACAAAATGAAAGATAAAAATTATGTGATCATCTCAATAAAAGCAGAAGAAGCTTATGGCAAAATTTAACATTTATTTATGATAAAAATACCCAACAAAGTGAGTATAGAGGGAACTTACCTAAACTATAATACCTATAATAAGGGCCATGTATGACAAGCCCACAGCTGGCATCATACTCAATGGTGAGAAATTGGAAGCTTTTCCTCTAAGACTGATCAGGAACAAGACAAGGATGCCCACTCTTGCTGCTTATATTCTACCGAGCACTGGAAGTCCACAGAAATTAGGCAGGAAAAAGAAATAAAAGTTATCCAAATTGGAAAAGAAGAAGTAAAATTGTCACCATTTACAGATAACATATACTATATAGAAAACCCAAAGATCCCACCAAAAATCTATTAGAGCTAATAAATGAATTCAGTAAAGTTGCAGATCCAAAATAAACATACAGAATCTGTGCTGTTTCTATATACTAATAGTGAATTGTCAGAAAGAGAAATTAAGAGAATAATCCTATTTACAACTGCATCAAAAATAATAAAATACCTAGGAATAGATTTAACAAGGAGGTGAAAGATCTGTACACTGAAAACTATAAATCACTGATGAAAGATATTGAAGAAGACACAGATAAATGGGAAAATGTTTCATGGTCATGGGTTGGAAGAATTAATATTGTCAAAATGTTTATATTGCCTAAGGCAATCTACAAAATTCAGTACAATACCTATCAAAATTCCAATGGTATTTTTCACAGAACTAGCACAAATCATTCTAAAATTTGTATGGCACCACAAAGATGTCAAATAGCCATAGCAATCTTGAGAAAGATGAACAAAGATGGAGGTATTACATGCCCTGATTTCAAATTATACTACAAAGCTATAGTAATCAAAACAGTATAATATTAACATAAAAACAGACATACAGCTCAATGGAACAGAACTGAGAGTCCAGAATTAAACCCACACATATATGGTCAGTTAATTTATGACAGAGGAGCCAAGAACATATAATGGAGAAAGAACTCTTCAATATGACTGAAGAAAGTCTCTTCAATAAATGGTTTTGGGAAAACTGGACAGCCATATGCAAAAGAATGACACTAGACTGCGATTTTTCAGGGCACACAAAAATTACCTCCAAATGGATTAAAAACTTGAACATAAGACCTGAAACCATAAAATCCCTAGAAGAAAACATAAGCAGTAAGCTCCTGGATATCAGTTTTAGTGGTATTTTTGTGGATCTGACTCCAAAGGTTAGGGACACAAAAGCAAAAAGTAAACAAATGGGATTACATCAAATTAAAAAACTTCTGCATGGTGGAACAAACCATTATCAAAACAAAAAGGCAACCTACTGAATGGAAATCATTCACCCAGCAGAGATTTATATCCAAAATATAAAAAGAACCCAAACAACTCAACCACACGGAGACATACACACACAATCCAGTTAGAAGGACTGGAGCAGAGGATTAGAATAGACATTTTTCAAAAGAAGACATACAGTTAGCCAATGGATATATGAAAAGATGTTCCACATGACTAGTTATTAGGGAAATGAAAATCAAAATCACAATGAGATGTGACCTCACACCTGTTAGAATGGCTATTATCACAAGACAAGAAGTAACAAGTGGTGGAGACGATGTGGAGTAAAGGAAACCTTCATACACTGTTGGTAGAAATGTAAATTGGTGCAGCTACAGTGAAAAACAGTATGGAGATTCCTTAAAAAATTAAGACTAGAACTACCATGTGATCCAGCTATTCCACTTCTGGATATTTGTCTGAAGAATGTAAAAACACTGATTTGAAAAGGCATATTTCCCCCTATGTTCATTTGAGCATTATTTACAATAGCCAAGAAATGGAAACAACCTACATGTCCATTGATGGATGAATGGACAAAGAAGACATGGCATATATATATATATATATATATAAAATACTCAGCCATTAAAAAAAAGAAACCTTGTCATTTGTAACAATGCATGGACCTTGAAGGTATCATGCTAAGTGAAAAAAGTCAAATGGAGAAAGACACACACTATAAGGTTTCATATGTGAAATCTAAAAAAAATGAAAGAAATATATAAACAAAAGAAAAGAAAACAAACACAAACTCACAGACACAGTGCAAAGATTGGTCACCTGAGGGGAAGGAGGGTGGGAGGTGGGTGGACGAGGTAAAGGCGGCCAATTATATGGTGATAGATGTCAACTAGACTTTTAGTGGTGGTGATCACTTTGTAGTGCATAGATATGTTGAATTATAATGTGCACATGAAATTTATATAATGTCATATTCCAATTTTGCTTCCAAAAAAAAAAAAAAAAGAAAGAAAGGGCCCAAATAGTTGTAGTAGCATATTTCTTAGAGTGACAGGTAGGGCATGGTGATTGGCTACGGAGGAAGGGACTTATGGTCGTGCCATTTTCCAAGAAAGGAAGCTCACATAAAGGGGCACAAAAATGAGCTTAATTTTTTAAAAGTTGTGTTTGAGATACCTTCAGGTTTCCAAGATGGGCATGCGTGGTACACAAGTGGATACATGGCTATGGACTCCCAAATTAGACAAGAGATGTTATACATTGGGCAAAGCTTAAATAAGTATTACTCTCCAAAAGAACCAAAATGGGATTCATCATTTGTGGACATTAAGAAATCCAAGATAGTATTGGTGAATGTAAGCCTGGAGAACTATAGAAATAGCTAAAATCCAATTCAGGTCATCTGGATATAAATTTAAGTCTCCTTTGGGATGAAACTGAGGAAATTTACATCCAGTTAGTTTCCTGTCTTTAGAAATGAAGAAAGTCTGCATGGTACCTAAGAAGGGGAGTCCAATAAAAAAAACAAAGTCTGCCTGTTCCGTTAAATATGTGTATCACTGTGATAGAAATCTGATTCCATTAAATAGTGTCATCCAGCTAATTCTTCCACCTGAGTTCTTTTGACTTCAAAGTCTAATAAACATTAAAGATCATTTTTAATGTATTGCTGATGAAGGCCTGGGAAACACCCAAATGCAATAAGGTGACAGGGTGTAACCTCTAGCTCTATACTGATGCTTCTGAAGATAGGGGAATGTGTTAGTCTAGGTCCTCTGAAAGCACCTGCCAATACAGGATTTCTCACATCAGAGATTTGTTGGGGTAAACACCTGTAAAGGAAATAGTGGAGAGAGAGGGAAGAGGCTGGGAGAGCTACTCAGTCCCTGAGAAGGAGAAACGGAAGGAAGGAAGGAAGATTGGGGTATGTTTGTAGGGATGGTTTGGTGGGATGTTTTCAGGTTTCTATCATACAGCTGAGATATTTAGCATGTTTATTAGCCCAGGAAGTGTAAAGTACAATTACACAGTGGGTGAGATAATTATATATTAGAGATATATTTCATACACATATAAAAGGAAGTCATTAAGTGCTTAGATAACACAGAAAGCATCTATGGTCCATGTCGTGGGGTGGCAGATGGAGAGATTTTGAAAGTTATGCCTCAGTTACCCTGTAAGTCTGATTAGGCAATACAACCCATCTTTGAAGTCCTGAGGAAAATCAGCATGTCAATCAGCTGTCTATAAATCATATATGTCTGACAGGAGCTTGACACATGGTTTCAGGACATTGTGTTTTCACTCATTTTACAAAGTGAAATAGGTTCTAAAAAAATTCTATTTGAAAATGATTTCAATATTACCAAAATAGTACAAAATAAAAAGAGTGCAAAAAATGCTCATATACCCTTTGTCTGGATACACCTACTGTTAATATTTTACTCCATTCAATTTATCATTTACTTTTTCACTGCGCTTGATATATTTTCCCTGAATCATATAGGTAATATAGCTAGCTAGCTAGATAATAGATAGAGAGATAGATAAGATGATAAATGATAGATATAGATATAGATGTAATCTATTATTTGTATTCCAATTTTGTGAGTTCATCCAATAATGTCCTTTATTGCATTTTTACCCTCCAGGACAGAAGGAGGATCCAGTCTACTGTCAGGTATTGTATTTAGTTGTAATGTTCCTTAAGCCTCCTTTAGACTGGAACATGAAAGGCTCTGATAAAGTAAATCTAATTTATTGATGAATATAAACATTGAGGGTGGGGACTTAGTCATTTCTATATGTTGCTTATACACATGGCCTAGAACAGTGCCTGCTGAATGGTAGCACTCAGTGAATATCTGATGGATGAATGAATGAATGAATGTGGATGAATGAATTTTGGTGGATGCCCATATTTTCCAAAGAGGAGTTGTTATAAATGAGTTACCTTGGTCTTTGCATTTTAAGAGCATTCTTATTATGTCTTGAAAAGTTCTGTATGTAAAATATTTCCAGTGTTCTTTTGTAAAACTAGATTTATGTGTGTGTAGAGCTTATCTGTTCCTCAAGTTCCTACCTCTGTTACCCCCCACCCACACCATTACCTTAAATCCCTTCTCATCCCCATACCAACTTAAACCTTTTAGTGTTTGAAAGTGAAATGGGAACCCAAGCTCTTCTGGCATGAGGATTGGCATCCTGTGTGGCTGTCATCCGCGCAATGCAAAACATTTTCTCCCTACGTCAAGGGCTGTAAGGAATTCGAATGTTCAGATGTAACTAGTAGCCACCTTAAAAAAAAAAACGCATGCTGGTTCCTGTGTCAACATGTTGACTGACAGAATGTCCGTATGGTAGGAGGCTCACTGACATGATTTCAATCATAGCTCTGTGAATGGAATGCCCAGGAAAACTGTCCATCAGTCACAGAAATCTCTGCCTTGTTCCAGAAGGTCCATTACATCATTCCCACATTGTCTGAATTGCAGCTTGTTACTGGAACTGAAGGATGGCCCAGCTTTATGCTGGCTATGCCAAGGACCTCTTTCAAGGACTTGTCTTGTGAGAGTTCATCTCCTAACTTTAGAAACCTACTGCTGTACTCTTAATATAAAACTAGGGTTAAAATTGCCAAGTGTTGATAAGAATATTTTTGGCTCATGGTATAAAGAGAACAAAGTGGAACTCAAATTATACAAACAGTTTTATCTGTGATAAGAAAAAAACTACAGAAAAATGACTGGAAGCAATAATGCTAACATGGTTACGGTAGTGGCTTCCAAGTAATGGGCTTATGGATAAATTTATAGTATCTTCTCTTGTGTTGTTGGCTACAAGGAGCATATGTTTATCTGACAATTATGCAAAAAATAATAAGTATAGAAAGAAAGATGTATTTTTATAGCCTCACATTTAAAAGTGAAATCTAAAGAAACTGGTTGAAGTTCTAAGCCATTTTGTATCTCAGTTTCCCCATATGCCAAGTAGGTAAGATAATGCCGGTTATACATTCTTGGATGGCAATACATTAGATAACTATGTGATATGCTTTCTTTTTTTTTTCAAAATAAAGGAGCCTATTATTATTAATATAATGTCTATAGTTATCTCAGAAAGATTTCCTTCTGTTAACTATCCATCTATCAGTCATGGAGAGGGAAAGGGTTATAAGTCCTGACTGACATCTTGCCTGCTCTTGTGAAAGTCTGACCCAGTGGGATGGCAAAAGAGAGTAATTTTTTAAATGAAGAGACTTAGAGCTAATCTCCATCTGACATGTGCTTCCAACTCTATCTTATGTTGAAAGAAGTGCTTATTAACGACAGACTTGATTCCTCACTTCTCATTCCTCTTTCTACAGAAACCCTCTACTCCACCAGCACAGTTCCTTTCAATTCTTGAATTTATAAATGTGAGAAACCCCTCATAACATGATGTTTTCTTGTAGAATGGTCTGTGGGACAAGAAGAGTGATTGACAACTGCAGAAATTACATCTGAGGTTTAGTCCTGCAGGAAAAGGGAATACTAATTGCCTGCAAATTACCCACAAGTCTCTGATGAGCCTGAGGAGAAAATTTAAGAGGCTTTGGTCTTTCTTCAACAGACGTGTCCACGTGTCTCCCTTTGCTGTGACACACAAACACCCAAGAGAAATTGTCCCTGTAAAAACGCTACTTTTGTTTCTTACCTTTGTCATGTGTGGCAAAAGTACATGTGTAAATGCCAATTAACAGCCTTTATCATGTGTCAGTAGTGTTCCATGTGTGATGTAGAACAGAAGAAGCATATGAGTTCTGATTGATGGGTTTAGAATCTAAAGAAGAAAATAGGTTTTATGCTATAGAAACACATGGTGTTAACTTCATAGGGTGTGTACTGAAATAGCCTGTAAGGACTTGCATTGCTGATCTTAATATACATGAACTCCTTGAGAAGAACTAAATACAGTAGAATAATGATAATCATAATAACGACTGATACTTAGAAGTCTAAAAGGGGCAAGTAATACTTGTCTTCTAACTTAGAGTACATGAAGGCGATGTCCTAGACTTTGTATACACCTGACTTACGATATTGGCTTTCCAATACTATAACAGTACCACTCACAATATGACTGGCAAGCCAGTGCTGGTCCTTGAACTTTTTCTTACATGTGTTGATGTGTTAAGTACAGAAATTGAGAATACAGAAGTATTAGTCCAGGACAAACTGGGGGAAAACTGGGCCCTCAACACCGATAATTTGAGAAACATTTTTCTAGAATGGTACAAAACAATTGATGAAATAAATAGAAACCACCTCTCTAAGCCTTAGGTTTCTCACCTGGAACATAGATTTAATGATAGCATTTACCTCTTGAGGCTGGATCTGGGAATTAAGGGAAGACAGATGTATGTAAAGTGCTTGGCATGGTACCTGCCCTTGGTAAGTGCTCCCTTGCACCCCCACATTGGCTCTTCCTATTCCTGAATAACAAAGACTCTCAGTGGTGTCATTCTGAATTATGTGCACGTGGGCACAATTTCTGTTTGTAACAGGTCCTTGGTAAATACCGGCATCAACATGGTAACCTCCTTCTGGAATCAGGTCATTTGGTTCAGTTGCTTGGTGAATAGTGTTCATTCACCATTGACGTGCATGAAGCAACCAACATTTGGTTTTTGGTTTTCCCTGACTACACAGTGTACTGTTCCACCATCACAGTGTGGAATGTCCTTCTGTATGTTTCCTTTTATTTTCCTCAACTGTTTAAGTTGAGTAATTTGCTGCAAGCCTCAACAACAGAATTATTCTGATTTTTATATTCACTAAGCACAAGTACTATTTTGGAATCAGTATGCAATGACTTGTCACTCATGGATAGCAACATGGATGTGTAAACTTCAGTTTCAAAGATGTTAGGTGGCACTTCATAGGGCAAAGGAGAAAAATATGCAACCTCTTCTGGCCAAAGGGGCCAAACAAATTTTTTAAAGTGTGTTTTGACTAAATGACAAAATCAAAGGTCACTGCCTCTTCAACAGGCATTGGTGATGGCCAAAGAAAGCTGTTGGCTATTTCACAGCATCAATGTTTAACTGAGGATAATTCAACCAAGAGTTTTTCCTTTTTGAATTACAGTATGTTTGTAGGCTTTATAGTCGGACAAGCTTAGGTCCCAGTCATGATTTTGCAATTTAACTGGACCCATCAGGCAAATTCTTTACTCTTTTTGAGCCTCAGTTTCCTAATCTATAAATCAGGGACTGAGGAAATAATGTTTGTGCATAATAGGAATTTAAATAATATTAACTCCCTTCTTTACTCAGTGAAGTTCAATTATTTTCTTTAAAATAATCGAGATGATTTAAACAAACTTCCATGAATAGAATCAGACTTTAAACTACAGTAAAAATAATAGGTCAGTCCTTATTTTTAAAAACATGCGTTGGATTTGACAGATTCAGTGAACAACAGACGGTTTAACAATGTGACCGACTCTTTCCAAGGTCAAGAATCTTCAACTGCTTTTCACTCTGCCTAGAACCCTTTGCTCCAACCAGAATAACTTTCCCATGCGCGTGACTTGGTTCATTCTTATTTTTAGTCCTTTGTGTTTAGCACTCTTCTTGAAATGACCTTCTGATGTCTCCCTGCCAAACCCCACACTCCTTTCACATTGTTCATCATTCACGTTGTCCAGGAATTGGCAGAAGAAATTTGGCCAAGTGATTCACTCCAGCCCATCTTTCAGGACTGTAGTTTCTTCCAGGGAGCTGCACTAGTCCCCATTTTGACATGTTTTCCTGCTTCGATTTCCTATGCCTTTTTCATATTTGTAGATTCTATCAGAACTATAAAGTGCCATTTCTTGGGGTTACAGTGAGGGCATTCAAGATCAGAGAGGCTGTCACTTGCTTGTGAGGACACACAGTTTATAGCTGACTGTAAGCAGGTAGCCAGTTGTTTGGGTTTTGAGTTTGGCATTGTTTTCATTTCATGACCCTACTTCACTTAGTGGGGAAATGGCTGGTGTTACTGGCTGACTGAGTAAGAAACAGTGGGGGAACATCAAGCATGGGAAAGCAGCTCTAGAAGGAGTTAGCAGATGAGGACCACGGAGTGTGATTTGAAAGATGGGCAGGAGGGAGGAAGGAAAGAGAGGGAAAAAAGGTGCCTCAACGAATAATTGGCTTACAACAACCATTTAACATTAAAAGAAAATAAAAAACACCTAAACACCACCACCACATTTCTGCTTTGCTTCTATTTTGTGCTTAATTAACACAAATTACTGTCACTGCCAATGAAAACAGCAACATAACTGTGCTTTTTCCCCGGCACTGATTAAACAATCTACTGGATTTGGGTCCACATTGTAAACTGCCAGCATGTCAAAAATGAAAACAGAAAAACAAACCTGGTCTTTTCCTTAAGGGTTGTGAGGGTGACTGCAGGACAAGAGCCAGAGAGAAGAGTTTCTATAAAAAATAACTAGAACAAACATCCTCGAACTGATGTTTTCTATAAAAATCTGTTGGCTGTGAATTAGAAAGAGTGAATTGGGGAAGGAGAAAGGAATGGGGGATCAAGTGGTGTCTGCTTATCGTCAGCTAGCTTTCATGTAAAAGTCATGGCAGGGTCAGCAACACACTAGCCAGGTGGCAACTCCAGGCCACGCTGCCATAAATAAATAGTTATGTACTAATGTCACACAACCAGGGTTAGATGCAAAGCATATGGGAAGAAAACATTCTGAGGCAAATATTCAAAAAAAATGATGATTACTAAATTCAGGATCTACTGTTGGTACTGGACTTTGAGAAGCCTGGGAGAAAAAAAAGTAGTAAAGCTTTTTAAAAAACTGGACTAAAAGATTCTTTGAAATGTAGATTGTTTCCTTTCAAAAAAGATCCTTAACCTTTGGCCTAAGAGAGTGTGACTTTTTGGAGCGGTAATTATGCATTACTGAGAGGCAGCCGGAGCACAGACCCTGGAGCCAAATTCAAGGACTTTAAGCTCTATCCCTGTTGCTTACTTGTTCTCATGACCTTCGGGAAGTCGTTCAATCTTTTCACGCCTCAGTTTATTCAACCTGTACGAAAGGGAGGAACGGGATGATAATGGCCGTAGTTCCTGCCTCATAGGAAGTTACGGAGTCAGTCTATGTGGGGGTAACAAACGATACCTGGCACAGGGCAGGTCCTCGTGACACGCCATTATCAGAGAGTTACGCAGGCTATTTAGCTTACACAGACTATACTGAACGCTACGCTCAGGAGTCTGTTCTTTGTACTATCCTATTTAATCTTAACGATAACCCCTGAATTAAAGGACAGTTTTACAGACAAAGGAACTGAAGTTTCAGATGGATTAAGGAATCCAAGGGGGCATATCTAGGCTCCATTTCCAACCCAGGCCTCATTCCAGATTTAAAAAACAACAAAACCCCGTTTACACATTCTTTAAAATCGAAACACGTTTTTTTCATTTGCTTAAAATGTTAAAGTTTTTCAAGAAACACAGTGCATAGCCTCCCGGGAACCAAATGGGTCTGTAAAAGGAGATAAAAGGAGGGGCTGATGCCTAATTGCCTCGGGAGAGCCGAGCCCCCTCACAGCACTTGTACGGGACAGATTAGAGTAATTCCTTCCCGGACTCATTTCTCCAAA
>JAVSCE010013521.1:0-36840 GCA_032199065.1 Smutsia gigantea | reverse complement strand
ACTTGTATCAGACAAAATAGACTTCAAAACGAAGAAAGTAGCAAAAAATAAAGAAGGACATTACATAATGATAAAGGGGTCAGTCCAACAAGAAGATATAACCATTATAAATATATATACACCCAACACAGGAGCGCCAGCATATGTGAGACAAATACTAACAGAATTAAAGGAGGAAATAGACAGCAATGCATTCATCTTAGGAGACTTCAACACACCACTCACTCAGAGGACAGATCAACCAGACAGAAAATAAGTAAAGACACAGAGGCACTGAACAACACACTAGAACAGATGGACCTAACAGACATCTACAGAACTCTACACCCAAAAGCAACAGGATACACATTCTTCTCAAGTGCACATGGAACATTTTCAGAATAGACCACATACTAGGCCACAAAAAGAACCTCAGTAATTTCAAAAATATTGAAATCCTACCAACCAACTTCTCAGATCACCAAGGTATAAAACTAGAAATAAATTTTAGAAAGAAATCAAAAAGGCTCACAAATACATGGAGACTTAACAACACTCTCCTAATTAATCAATGGGTTAACGACCAAATCAAAACAGAAATCAAAGAATATATGGAGACTAATGACAACAACAACACAAAGCCACAACTTCTGTGGGACGCAGCAAAGGCAGTTCTAAGAGGAAAGTATATTGCAATCCAGGCCTATTTAAAGAAGGAAGAACATTCCCAAATGAATAGTCTAAAGACACAATTACTGAAATTGGAAAAAGAAGAACAAATGAGGCCCAAAGTCACCAGAAGGAGGGACATAATAAAGATTAGAGAAGAAATAAATAAAATTGAGAAGAATAAAACAATAGAAAAAATCAATAAAACCAAGAGCTGGTTCTTTGAAAAAATAAACAAAATAGATAAACCCCTAGCCAGACTCATTAAGAGAAAAAGAGAATCTACACACATAAACACAATCAGAAATGAGAAAGGAAAAATCACGACGGACCCCACAGAAATACAAAGAATCATAAGAGAATATTATGAGAATCTGTATGCTAACAAGCTGGAAAACATAGAAGAAATGGACAACTTCTTAGAAAAATACAACCTTCCAAGACTGACCAAGCAAGAAACAGAAAAACTAAACAGACCAATCACCAGTGACGAAATCGAATTGGTAATCAAAAAACTACCCAAGAACAAAACCCCTGGGCCTGATGGATTCACCTCTGAATTCTACCAGACATATAGAGAAGAAATAACACCGATTCTCCTTAAAGTTTTCCAAAAAATAGAAGAGGAGGGAATACTTCCAAACTCATTCTATGAAGCCAGCATCACTCTAATACCAAAACCGGGCAAAGACCTCACCAAAAAAGAAAATTACAAACCAATATCCCTGATGAACGTAGATGCAAAAATACTCAACAAAATATTAGCAAACCGAATTCAAAAATACATCAAGAGGATCATACACCATGATCAAGTGGGATTCATCCCAGGGATGCAAGGATGGTACAACATTCGAAAATCCATCAACATCATCCACCACATCAACAAAAAGAAGAACAAAAACCACATGATCATCTCCATAGATGCTGAAAAAGCATTTGACAAAATTCAGCATCCATTCCTGATTAAAACTCTCAACAAAATGGGTATAGACGGCAAGTACCTCAACATCATAAAGGCTATATATGACAAACCCACAGCTAACATCATACTTAACGGCGAGACGCTGAAAGCTTTTCATCTAAGATCGGGAACAAGACAGGGATGCCCACTCTCTCCACTGTTATTCAACATAGTACTGGAGGTCCTAGCCACAGCAATCAGACAAAACAAAGACATACAAGGCATCCAGATTGGTAAAGAAGAAGTCAAATTGTCACTATTTGCAGATGACATGATACTGTACATAAAAAACCCTAAAGATTCCATTGCAAAACTACTAGAACTAATATCTGAATTCAGCAAAGTTGCAGGATACAAAATTAACACACAGAAATCTGTTGCTTTCCTATACACTAATGATGAACTAACAGAAAGAGAAATCAGAAAAACAATTCCATTCACAATTGCATCAAAAAGAATAAAATACCTAGGAATAAACCTAACGAAGGAAGTGAAAGACCTGTACTCTGAAAACTACAAGACACTCCTAAGAGAAATTAAAGAGGACACTAACAAATGGAAATGCATCCCATGCTCTTGGCTAGGAAGAATAAATATTGTCAAAATGGCTATACTACCTAAAGCAATCTACAGATTCAATGCAATCCCTATCAAACTACCAACAGCTTTCTTCAATGAACTGGAACAAATAATTCTAAAATTCATATGGAACCACAAAAGACCCCGAATAGCCAAAGCAATCCTGAGAAGGAGGAATAAAACAGGGGGAATTACGCTCCCTGACTTCAAGCTCTACTACAAAGCCACAGTAATCAAGACAATTTGGTATTGGCACAAAAACAGACCCACAGACCAGTGGAACAGAATAGAAAATCCAAACATTAACCCAAACATATACAGTCAATTAATATTTGATAAAGTGCCTTGGATATACAATGGGGAGATGACAGCCTCTTCAGCAGCTGGTGTTGGAAAAACTGGACAGCTACATGTAAGAGAATGAAACTGGACTACTGTCTAGCCCCATACACAAAGGTAAACTCAAGGTGGATCAAAGACCTGAATGTAAGTCATGAAACCATAAAACTCTCAGAAAAAAACATAGGCAAAAATCTCTTGGACATAAACATGAGCGACTTCTTCATGAACATATCTCCCCGGGCAAGGGAAACAAAAGCAAAAATGAACAAGTGGGACTATATCAAGCTGAAAAGCTTCTGTACAGCAAAGGACACCATCAGTAGAACAAAAAGACATCCTACAGTATGGGAGAATATATTCATAAAAAACGTATCTGATAAAGGGTTGACATCCAAAATATATAAAGAACTCATGCACCTTAACAAACAGAAAGCAAATAATCCAATTAAGAAATGGGCAGAGGACATGAATAGACACTTCTCCAAAGAAGAAATTCAGATGGCCAACAGGCACATGAAAAGATGCTCCACATCGCTAATCATCAGAGAAATGCAGATTAAAACCACAATGAGATATCACCTCACACCAGTGAGGATGGCCAACATCCAAAACACAAACAACAACAAATGTTGGCGAGGATGTGGAGAAAAGGGAACCCTCCTACACTGCTGGTGGGACTGCAAATTAGTTCAACCATTGTGGAAAGCAGTATGGAGGTTCCTCAAAAAACTCAAAATAGAAATACCATTTGACCCAGGAATTCCACTCCTAGGAATTTACCCTAAGAATGCAGCAGCCCAATTTGAAAAAGACAGATGCACCCCTATGTTTATTGCAGCACTATTTACAATAGCCAAGAAATGGAAGCAACCTAAGTGTCCATCAGTAGATGAATGGATAAAGAAGAGGTGGTACATATACACAATGGAATATTATTCAGGTATAAGAAGAAAACAAATCCTACCATTTGCAACAACATGGATGGAGCTAGAGGGTATTATGCTCAGTGAAATAAGCCAAGCCGAAAAAGACAAGTATCAAATGATTTCACTCATATGTGGAGTATAAGAACAAAGAAAAAAACTGAAGGAACAAAACAGCAGCAGACTCACAGAACCCAAGAACGGACTAATAGTTACCAAAGGGAAAGGGACTGGGGAAAATGGGCGGGAAGGGAGGGATAAGAGGGAAAAAGGGGCATTACGATTAGCAGATGTAATGTTGGGGGGGCACGGGGAGGGCAGTACAACTCAGAGAAGACAAGTAGTGATTCTATAGCATCTCACTATGCTGATGGACAGTGACTGTAGTGGGGTTGGTGGGGGGGACCTGATGAAGGGGTAGTTTAATAATTGTAATATTGCACATGTAATTGTAAATTAATGATAATAAAATAAATTATATTAAAAAAAAAGATGCCAATTCTTCCCCCAAATTAATGTATGGATTCCATATCATGCTCATCAAAACCTCAGCAAGTTTACTGTAGAAATTAATTTGTCAGTTTTGAAATTTATATTTTAAAATACAAAACACCACACACACATACACACACCAACTTTGAAAAAGGGAACAAAGTCAGAAGGCTTACACTAAATTAATAAATTTTAAGATTTATTACAAAGCTATAGTAATCAAACAGTTATTTATTTATTTATTTATTTTAAGATAGTTATCTTATTAATGTATGTGTAGACATTCAGGTTAATATAGCCAAATAAAGTGGTCAGAAATGAACAATTGACTTTCAGCAAAAGGTCCAAGGTAAGCCAATGAATTAATTACAATTTTTTAAAATAAGTGATGCTGGAATAATTAGGTAACCATACAGAAGGTTAAAAAATAAATGAACTCTGGCATTGCATTTCACATGACAGATTAACTCAAAATGGATCATAGTCTTAAATATAAAAGCTAAAACTATAAAGCTTCTAGAAGAAAATATAAGAGGAAATCTTAGCGATCTTGTGTTTCGCAAAGATTTCTTAAATACTATACAATATGAAATGTAAAATAACAAAAATAAATAAACTGGATTATATCCAAATAAAACTTTTTTTTTCTCTTCAAAAGAGAGTGTTAGGAAAATTAAGTTATGTCACAGACTGGGAGAAAATATCTGGAAAGCATAGATCCAACAGTGGGCTAAATCTAGAATATATAAAGAACTCTTATAGTTCAATAATAAGATAAACAATCCACTAAAAAATAAGTAAAAGATTTGATTACATACTTTATCAGAGAAGATATATGGACAGCAAATGAGCACAGGAGGGGAGGGTCAGGAAAATTTGACAGAGGTGGGCACAGGGAAAGATGCTCAACATTATTGCTTATTATAGAAACAAAAGCATAATGAGATACCACTACACACTCACTAGAAAGGCTAAATCAAACAGACTGACCATACCAAATGTTGGCAAGGATGTGGAGCTTCTTGAACTCTGATATGCTGCTAGTGGGACTGTAAAATGAATAAGCCACTTTGGAAAACAGTTTGGCAGTCTCTGAAAAAGTTAAAACATACACTTACCATATGATACAGCCATTCCACTCCTAGGTAATTACCCAACAGAAATGAAAACATATGTCCATGCAAAGACTTGGACACAAAAGCAGCTTTATTTGTGATAGTCAAAATCTGGAAACAGCCCACATGTCCACCAGCAGGTGAATGGATAAACAAAGTGTGGTATATCCATGCCATGGAATATGACAGCAATTTAGGAATGAACTTTTGATACATGCAATAACACGGAGGAAGATCAAAATAATTACGCTGTGCAAAAGAAGTCAGACAAAAAAGCACACTGTATGATTCCATTTACATACAATTCTGAAAAATGCAAATTTATACTGACAGAAAGTCAATGGCTATCTGAAGAGATGGGGGAGGATGGAGGGATGTATTACAAAGAAGCGCAAGGAAAATGTGGCAGGTGTTGGTTATGTTCAACATTTGATCGTGGTGATGGTTTCATGATCATAGACTAAAACTCACCCAGTTGTGTACTTTAAATATGTACAGTTTACTGTAATTCAATTATATTTCAAAAGAGCTGCAAAACACAACTTAAGAATTACAACTGCACCTCTGTTAACTAGGTGAGGTTACGCCCATTTTGAAGATTAATATTCTCCAAGCAGGAAACCAGGTTTTTAGAGCTCAGCTCAGCATTTTTGTGGGTCTTAGAAGACCCAGCCTGGCTTGCACTGCAGGACACTGATTAATACCATCTCTTCCTCCCCCTGCCCCAGCCACCTATTTGCCCAGCTCACTGCTGTCAGTTTGAGGAGAATGAGCTCAAAAGTTAGCTCCTCCTGGACATCTTCCCTGTCCCCAAGGCGTGGCCTGGAATGCCCACCCTCCCTCCAATCAGTACTCATGACTCCTGGTCTAAGCCAATCATCCGTGGGTCACTTTCAGGACACTGTGGACACCTTGGCCCCGTGGCCTCCATTCACAGAACAATGCCTGGCCCCAGAAATGTGCTTATTGTGTAAATGACAATCACAGGGGTAAGGAGAGGTCTCAAACAAGGGCATGAACAAGGCTTTCTTACACAAGAGGCAGAAACAGCTGACCTCAAAAGTCCAGGAGCAGGAAGTGTAACCTGTATCTATTCCTGACGCCTCCCTTACTGGCACTCAGAACACGGAGACAGGCAAATGGACAACGAGTGTTTTGGAATGAGCCCTGATGCAACTTCCCAATTCTAGCTCAGGAATGCGCTTGGCTACAGGAAGGGGCCTCCTCAGGTGGTCATTCTTTGGCCTTCCCAGGACCCACAGAGAGAGGCTGCTGAAAAGGCTAGGCCAGCATCAGCCTTGAGAGTAAGGAAGATCTACAAGGAGAGGCAGGTGTAAATGTAATAAACCAAAAAGGAGATAAAATTCCATGTCAACAGGCTCAAATTTTTGACCAGACTGAGCTGACTCATGCAGTATTTCCCATTCTGGAAGGGGTCCCTCAGCGGGTTCCAAAAAGGCTGAGTGCAGCTCCATCTGACCCTTCCCCCAATAACCACAATTCATTCCTAAATGAGCATTCCTTTCTCTCCCCCACATTCCCATAAGTCTCCAGATCAGCATCGTCAAAGGAGCCCTCATGGGATCTGGCTTACACCACCTGCCAACGCCCTTCTCCATGCCAGGAACTTGGGCTTCCTGGGCCAGGCAAGTTCCAGAATGCATACCTCTCTGGATTCAGTGCTTTGCTTTGTAAGCAATAGTTTCATAAATGCCAAAGTCTCTTCACTGGGAAAAAAGTGTAAAGGAACCAGAGTTCTCTAGATACTACCAATTCATTCATCCTAACAAAAAGATGTGAATCTGCCCTTAGTGGGCTAGGTGGAGAAGATAAGGGAGAAGAGGAAGCCCCAGCCTGGCTTCCAGGGGCTCCCAGGTGGCAGAGGCCCAGCAGAAACAGAGGCAGGGGGCTGTAGAGGGGAGGTTCAGGAAAAGTTGCCAGAGGTGAGCTAGGGCAAAATTTTAAGAGTTGGGCTACCCTAGACAAGGTGGGACCTGCAAAGCCTGTTTTAGGACATGGCTTCAATGTGAGTGAAAGCACAGATGCAAAGAAGCAAGACATGTAAATGGTGCAACATGACACATGGGGAAGGGCGGTGAGGACAAATACCCCCAGACAGCCAGCTCAGCACAGGGGCCAAAAAGTATGGCTTAGTGCTCTCCTAAGTGACTGTGTACAACTGCTCTAATTCATCTTTCTGAGTAGCTTATTCTACCGATTTATCTGGTGGGCAATACATAGTTATGGTGCAAGGTTCAAAGGGTATAAAGTGAAAATGAAATTTCCTTTCACTTTCTGTAAGACCCTGGGAAACACTTGAAACAACCTGAGACAATCTACAGAAAGAAAACAGGAGAGATGCTTTTTGACACATAGCTGGACTAACAGAAAGTAAGTGAAATCTCTAAAGAACAGCACCCACCCCTGCATACACATGCACACACACACACACACACACACACACACACACACACACACACGCCAATAAAGAGAACTAACATGAGCTGGAAACAGGAAGCTGGGAGCTAAGGGCAAGTGGGAAGTAGGCTGCCCTGGAGGCAAGCACCAATGTCAGCACTGCCTCAGGGTCTGAGCCCACGGTAAGTAAGGTCAGTTCTGGAGTCCCTGCAGAATCCCAACCTTTGAGGATGGTGACCTGGCTGCTCCTAAAGGCAGAGTCAAATCCTCCCAGAGAAAAATCCTTCCCAGTCTTAGCCATCAGAATTCCCACATGCCCAAAAGAAGCAGGAACGGGTTTATGAAGAACACTCAGCACAGAGGAGGAAGTGGCCCTATGTATGTGAGGGAGTCAATAGGAATGACAATAGATTTAGCCTCTGAGGACTCCAGCCATGCAAATTAGTAGAAACTAATGGAGAGCATGTTTAAAAGAAACAAGGATGAACTCCTAAGATAAGCAAACCAAGGTCTGTATGAATGACCGTGCAGATCTGACAATGAACCAAAAAGAACTTCAGGATATGAAAGATATACTTTTGGAAATAATTAACTCAATGTATGGATCAAACAATAAATTAGACACCACAACCCCAAATCAGCTGACACTGAATGCTGAGAGCTGCCTTCAATCAGATCTTCCATAAGCTGCTATGCTCTCAAGCACTCCATGTCAGCACTGGCACCCACACGCTCAATCTGCATTTCTATTTCTAGTCATGAACTTTTCATGTCCCAACCTGAAGGCAATTCCACCTTTGTTCCAGAACCTTCTCTCTGCATCCCCTGAAGGGCATTGCTTCATACATTCTCTTCTCTTTCCCACATATATCTCTCCCTACTGGAAGAATTTCATCACCTTCTTATGACTTAACCTTGGAGTTAAGTGGATTCAACACTCAGAGCCAAATGTTTCCTTTCATCTCTTGGTGAGCTAAAATTCTATCTCTAGTAGCTTCTTCAAGAAAGACTCAAATCATATTTCCTGAGTTCTTACATGTTCACCAATGCCTGTTGCCTTTATATTTGTGTGACAGTTTGGCTAGGTATAAAATAACTTCCTTGCGTATGTCACAGGTATTGCTCTCTCTCTTCTGGCTCTAGAGAAGACTAAAGCCAGATTGATAATTTCCCCTTAATGACCTGATTGCTTTTCCTTGAAGCCCTTTCTGTCTTAGGAATTTAGTAACTTTAATCAGGAATGTGTTAGTGCTAAACAGTGTATGCATTTCCCTGGGGATACAATATTCCCTTTCAAGATACCAGTCTTCTTAATTCCAGAAATGTTTCTTAAATTGTCATTTTAATTTTTTTCTTTCATGATCTTAGTTATTTTATTCTTCAGACTCACTGGGGACAAATATTTGAGTTCTTTTTACTGCCTCCCCATACTCAAATCTTTTACAATGTCTCATTTACTTCCATTTCATTTTGTTCGCTTTCTTCCCAGTCCTGTCCTCCACATACCTTGCTATGTTTTCGGTAGTGTCTTGTCTTTGTGCTGCTTCCAATATGCCCTTTACATCTGCTAATTGTTGTACTTCTCTCTTCCACATTTTCCTGAGTTCTGCAAGTTCATGTCTCATTTATCTCTCTCTTGCCATATCTTCTGTGGGTCCTTCTCTGCTTTAAGCTCTTGTTTTATACAGGCAATTATTAAATGTTTTCTTTTTTAATTTATGTCAATATGTTTGGTCATAAATTCCATCTGCTCCATAATGTTTTGATTTTAAAAAAAGAAAAAAGGGAAAGAGGCTAAAAATGTACATGTACATCATCAAAGAAATCCAGTGGTCCCATGTGTGATGGATGCACTGATGGCTAAAGAATGTGCATGACCATGGGCTCTCTCTGGGTCCTCCGGTACTATCCACCACCCCCACATAAAGGACATTTCCCCCCTTCATTCTCCAGAATGCCCTCCAAGCAATGAGGACATATCCATACACAGCCTTTTGCCCATAATGGCTGGGGCCATCAGGGCTTTCTTGGTTCATCTTGGAGGATGCTGAAAAGTTTCAGGAACAGAATAAGACTGGAGCATCAGGTAACTGGGTGCAATCCCAGCCTCTGTGACATGATGGAGGGCAACTTACCACGGAACCTCCTCTATCCACTGCAGTTGGAAACACCTACCTCAGAGAATGGTTGGAAAACTTTCATGGGCCATTATTCCCTGCAAAAGCATTTTTGCAAAAGGTACCTGGAACCCAGAAACCAGAAAATACCATTTGGTTCAATTTTCCTCTTTTTGAGCCCTGCAGAAGTTGGAGGACAGCTCCCACTATGACTATCTTCCTTTCCCTGATGCAGGCCATCAGACATGTCCATTTTAACCCCACGACTCTTACAAGGCTATGTTGATGCCAGGGAGTTTTTGATATATCGACATCAAAATGGCCTTGTCAATCACTGGTTTTTTTTATGGAGTAATGCTCACAACCAATCTCCTGAACACTTAGTACATCCCATCACCCACCTCCAATTACATCACAAGTGACTTTTCCCTTACGTTTTCTAAATTTCTTTCATTTTTCAGTTCCATTTTCTGTATCTTCTATACTCTTTAATCAGTAGCTCTTATTTTCATTACATTTGATTTGTCTGAATTCTTATAAGTAGGTATTGCTTCTATACTCAGAAAAAATAGCAAACATCTCAAAATAAATAATACAGTTGTGCTGTTGTGCATGCTTAATAGATGGTTGGAGCTTTTCTGGTGCAAGAGTGAAATTCTTTTTATCAGAATTCTTGAGCCCATTTTGCCAGGCTGCGTTGCGGGGTGCTGGTCAAGCAGTTAACATCCTAGTTTCCCAGTTCCCTTGTCTGCCAGTGCAGAGAAGAACAGATTCAAACACATGATGTGACTTTGAGGAATACATGGGGGAAAACACAAAATGGTACCCAGCACATCAGAACCGTCCCTAAACACACAGTCAAATAAGGGGAACAGAGCCTAACAGCCTGGAAAGCAACAGGGGTCCTTCAGCCATAAAAAAGACTAAAGTACTGGGACATACTACAATGCAATGAGCCTTGAAATCACTGTGTTAAATTAAAGAAGCCAGTCACAAAAAGACCATATGGTGTATGAGCCCATTATTATGAAATGTCCAGAACAAGCAAATCTGTTGAGATAGGAAGTAGATCAGTATTGTGAGGGCTGGGGTGGGGGTGGGGGGTGGAGGGAATAACAAAAGATGACAGTGAGTGCTCAGTGAGTATGGGAGTCTCCTCTGGGGATGATGAAAAAGTCCTGGAGCTAAGAGCAATGGTTGTAAACATGAGTATACTTACAGCTGTTGAATCATGTATTTTAAAATGGTTAAATAGGTAAATTTTGTTATTTGTACTTTGCCATAAAAAAAAATTCAAATGAAAACCAGAATAGAATTAGCTCCATTATTAAGCAGCCAATTCTGTGTCTTAATTGAAAATCAATGAGCAAGATCTGTGGAATGCTAAGGGAGAGCTCAGACTATTAGCAATGCAGATCATGAGAGTATACTTAGCTTTCAATGATCAATGGGTCCTGTATCATTAGCTTTGTTCTGGTCTGGCTGGGTCTGGCTGCTGATCTCTACTGGGCTCCCATGCAGGTGTGGTCAGCTGGCTGGTCAGTTGATGGCTTGAGGAGCTGATAGGGCCTCACTCTCCTTCTTGGCCCTTGGAAGCCTGGGTGGCTGGGAAGCCTGCTCCAGGAGGGCTGGTCTCTGATCCAAGGAGTCTCTCGCCCCCCAGGGGACTGGCCCACCTCCACAGAGAAGCCACAGTCCCTGGAGGCTGCAGCTCCAAGAACACACTTTGGTCACATTGTATTGGTTGGAGAAAGTCACAGGCCTGCCCATATTCAAGCAGTGGGGGTCAAGGGAATAGACACCCGTTCCTGAAGTGAGGAACTGCTGAGAGGTTGTGGCCACTTGCCCCCTACCACCTTACTCCTGAAATGAAGTGTTCAAGACCCCGATACCCAGTTCCTGCGGTTTGGTTCCCAGACAGTGCCGCTTCCTCCCTGTGTCCACCACACGTCTACCTCCAGGGTGGCCTCAAAAAGGGTGAAGCTCACACGTAACGTCAGGTGTCCATTTTGCACATCACTTAGTAAAATAACACAGCTGAAAATGTAGTGGTTTGCATTTCAAAGTGTGCCTTATGCCGGAACAGATGCCTTCGAAGGGCCATATCAATACCTTCCTGGGTTTTTCTTACAACTCTATATTCCTCTCTGTTTTAGAATTACATAGGCTTCTCATCCACTGTCTTCAAACTGTGTCCATAGTCTCCTCCTCTCAGCATCTGACAAGGCCTCTGGACATTCTCCAGGGACAGGCAGGGGTTTTCCCTCGAAGCGGAAGAAATGGAGTGAACAAGGGCAGAGCAGGGACTCCATACAGTGCAGCCAGAGCTCAGGGTGTGGGAGCAGAGTTCTTGCCCAGAAAGGTGAGCCTAGGTGCACGGTGGGGAGCCTGAAACAACATGTGAAGGCACTGGACATCGTATCTATGGTCGTGGGGGGCCACTGGGGAATGCAGAGTGCCAGGGTCAGGGCCAAGGTGAGCAAGAGTCATCAGTGGGCAGACAGAGGAAGCCCAGACAGCTCAGAGGCAGACGGGCCATTAGGAAGCTGTGGACACAGTCTGCGTGATGGAGACATGAACAGGACGGTGACAAGAATCACAGAGGCAGAACTGACACAATCTGACACTCGCTTAGATGTGGGTAGAGAGGAGGAAGAGGGCAGTGCATGATTGGGGGACGGATGGCAGTGGACGGCCCCATGCATAGGAAAGGTGGCAGGAGACGCGCGCCATTTCCAGAGAGAAGGGAACAGGGGCGGGTACATTTTGCCCAATGTTCTAAGAAGGCATGCAGGCTCAGGGTGCCATGGGGCAGGGCTGGGGCCATGCACAGGCTGGGATGCAGCGGAGCCTGGGCACTGCCCACGTGCAGTCTGGTTCCAGGCCAGCCCTGTGGTCTGAAGTGCCACTGGGGTTTAAAACCCAACATTCAAGATTGAGCAATAGCATTTTCCCCTCCCAGATGAAAACCTGTCCAAAAACCAGGCCCAGATTTCTTTCCTGCTCTCTTCAACTCTTGGAGGGCTCCGCGATTGGCCGTGGCTGTATCGCTCACAACAGATTTTACTATGTCCTCTGCCAGGGCCCTTAAAGAAGTAAAAATAGCTGGAATAAGCTTCTGGAGCCATAAAAACATTTCACCCTACCTCAAGCTCTCCCCTACTTCCATGTCACCCAAACCCCAACACACTTCTATGAGTTTCTGAAAACTCAAGGGGCTGTTATGAGGACCCATTTTGCACAAGCTCCAGCCTGAGGCTCAGCCTGAAATGGGGCATGCAGCTGGAGACAGAGGCAATTGCCACCAGGTCACCGCTAAGTCATGCCTAATCATACAAGATGCACCGCTCATGAAAAGGAAATGCTTTCGATTCATCATGGTGCCCTGCTGGCGCATATGATGTCTTTTTCGTTATTCCATTCTGGGCATGACTGAGTCTCCCAATATTAGGGTCCTGGACTTTGGTAATATGCACTCAGCCACAAAAACATCTCTATGATTTCTTAGCCAGTGGTGCATTTGTGCAAGGTCATTCAAGGCTAAGACCAGGAGGATTAAAAGATCTGATTCCTTTCTGAGGCCCTTAGCTGTAAAGGACCAAAGAAGCAGTAAAACAAAGATTTATTCAGTCTCAGCCGGACAGCTCAAAGGCGCAGCCCCGTAAGAAGGAAAAAAGACACATCTGGCCAGAAAAGCACTGTTGTTTACAAAAAAAAAAGGTTTAAGAGGCTTCTCCAGCTTCACAAGTTCTTGGACTAAAATTAGGCCGAAAATTAAAAACAATGTAGAATCTTGAGAGCAGAGGGGCAGCAACACAGAGGAGAAGGAACATCTTGTTTCTTCCCCGTCCAGATGCCGTGGACCGTAGGTCCCTCTCCAGCGCCCCAGGGATGAGCCCTGCCCTGGTAGGTAGCCCCCCGGGACCACACAGCTGTGGTGCACACCACGCAGGTGGTGAGGCTGCCTCACTCTGGGGCCAAACCCTTTTGTGGGGGAGGGTGTTTTCTGAGCGGATGCTCTGAAGCAGGAAGCCCTGATTTGCAGCCCCCGATGATCAAACGCCTGTCTTCAGAGCTCCCTGCAAACAGCCCTGGTGTTTCTGGCATTTAGATAGTGACAGCCCGCCTATCCCAGGGAAGGGCACAGCTTTGTAGGCCCGGACAATGGATGTTTTGTAAGGAAGGAAGCCTGCGCTGGCAACAGGGCCCTTGGCACGAGTTGGGAAACTCAGCTTCTTTTCCAGGCCTGCCGGTTGACTCAGCAAGGACTCCCAGACCAGGCCTGCTCTGCTCAAATTCACGCAGCCCCCTCCTGCCCAGCTCGGTAGCCTGGCAGAGGGAGTCACAGGACCAGCTGGGGCCTTCCGCTCTCCCTGGGATGCTAATGGGATTAGTGTGCTAAGATTGGAAGATGCTTTGAACTTCTTGGCGCAAAGCTGTCTCAAACACAGCAATTAATAAATCCTACCAAAGAGGTGGATTAAGGTCAGAAGTTACTGGGGGGGCCTGGGGAATAGAGTTGGCTGGGCTTCACGGCTGGGTCTCTGGAGCACATGGGGAAAGACATGGCGTCTGTGGTTTGCAGCCCTGAGCGTGGCAGTGGTGACAGCAGGTGTCCCTGGGCCCCTGGGCCCCTGCATGTTGGTGACCCAGGCCCACACTCACAAAAAACGCAGCCTGTCTTGGAAAAGCTCACAGTACCAGAGAAATCCAAATGCACACTATCACCATGAATGTATAAGCTAGAGAAGAAGTGACTCACACCACCCGAGCAGAATTCTGACTCCACCCGACTGCCACTGGCTTAGCAGCAAAGGGCCATTTTGTGGGACTAGAGACGAAGCTTCTAATAGCCGCCAGCAAGATGCTGATGAAACGTCCAGGCAGGAAGGAGGCCACCCCACTGCTATCTTCAAAGGGGGCCTGGAAGTCTGACAAGCCTTGAGCAATCAGGACCTGAATGTTCCCACATCTCACTTGAAAGGGGCCGTGCCTGGAAGTCGCACCATCAGACGCCATGCTGAGAAGACCGTTAGCTAGGCTGCTGCTTCCGCTGCAGCAGTTCATTCTCTTCCTGTGGACTGGAGGGTCGGGCCACCCCAGTGCTGCCGAATCATGCAGGCTCTTGGTCCCTCGCACCCGGTGCCACCCCTCCACGGGGCCAGGCCCCCTTGTGTTGCGCTCCAGAGTCCTGCTGAGACATCCAGGAACTCAAGTCCCAACCCTTGCCAGCCCCAAGGATGTCAGCCACCACAAATGACCGGCCGGCCCATGTGAGCTCAGCTCACTGGGTCACCACAGGGCTCTGTACTGTCCCTTCCCACCCATCCTGCCCTTCCGAGTGTGCCTATGGCCCTCAAGCTCCCAGTCTTAAGCCATACAGCACTAGCCCAGGGACACAGGGACAGTGCCCCAGCTCCTGAGCTCCACACAGTGTTAGACGGCAGAGGCTGGCCCGGCCGCCGTCACATGGCGCCATGTTCTGCACATGCTGGTTTCGCACTGAGCCTTCTCCTCTGCAGCCTCTCCCACTGCATTCCGTGGGAAGTCTTCCCGGCCAGCCTCCACAAGCCCACCCTTCAGTGCCTCACGCCTGAAACCTCCTGAGCTTGGGAACGCACTCCAGCAGGGATCTGACTCTTGGGCTAACACAGTGCACTCCCACCGGAAAGGCACCTGACCCGCTCTTGGTGGCTCCAAGAGGCGCCCCCTGCCCCGACGGGGAAGTGCTCAACGCCTAAGGCAAGGCCTACTCAAAGCCTGTGATCACCCTGTTTGTCTGCTTCTGTCCCTCACCTTCTGAGGTCACAGACGGTGGGTGCTGGCCTTCAGGCACCCGGCAGGAGCGGAAATCCCTCAGGTCTGAGGGGCACCGTGTGCCCCACAGCCCGTCAGCACCATGCCCGGCTCATCGCCGTCCTCCTGAAGGTCAAGGACGTCACCTCAAGGTGCACAGCACTAAGTGAGAGTCTGGATGGGAGCCCCATGTCATCACGCAGCACACCCTTCTGTGCCCTGGCCACTGTATTCCCAACCTGCTGCAAGCTCTGCGTAAACCCAACAGCACTTGCCTCCAACCCTCCCTGATGGCAGCACTTGCCCCAGCCCCTGCGTCCCGGCAGGAGGCAGCAAGGTGTCCTCCGGGTGTGGGTCACCCTTGGCTGGGGCTCCCGTTCTCACCAGGGCCTCGGGCCCTACACACAGTCTCCTCTCTTCTCTGCACACTCACACACTTCACCCCTGGCTCCATTTCCTGGACGCACACATTAGGCCTTCTACTGGATGGCCTCGGAGGTCACTCCCAGGTGCCTGAGGTGTCACATCCCCAAGCCCAGGCCTTTCACCTCCTCCTGTGGTCTCTACCTCTGGTCACTGAAACAAGTTACCCTGGAGTCATCCTTCCCCCACCTCAGCCCCACCCATCACAGTCACATCAATATGGTACCCAAGCCTGCTTCCACTGTCTTCTGCAAGCTCTAGTCTACCTTCCCTTTTCAGCCCAAGGGCGAACCTTCCTGAGAGCCCCCAGGTCGCATGGGGGTGCTGCAAAGCCTCGGGCTTCCAATCCCCCACACCCACCTGTGTCCATGCCAGAACAGTCTTTCTCTCGTGCTTTCTCAACATCCCCTGGCCTGGCCTGACCCAGGGTCAGGGGCATGAGCATGGTCACTGTGGAAGCCATAAATACATCTGGTAAGTGGATCATAGCATTTTCTCTTCTTAAAACCCTGAGGACAAGGCCTAGAGTCCTCACTGGCTTCAGAAGCTCTCAGGAACCCTTATGTTTCAGGGTCACCCAAGACTATTTACCTTGAATGTCACACTCTGCTCCCAAGTTTTGCACCTACAGCTCCTTCTGCCCACAGCACCTGCCCTCGCCTCTACCACCAAGCCCTGCCTCTGCGGTAGCTTTGCTGGCCTCCCCTGCTCCCACCAGGGCCTGCACCAACCTTGTCCAGCCCACATTCACACCCATGGGGCAGGGTCTAGCAGTCTGTAGCCTGGAAGCCTTTCGAGGGCATGTCCTTCTTAGGCACACTGCTCAGCAACAGTCAGTGCCAGGACGCGCGGTAAAGAGTGCCTCCCGCAGAACGGAGAAGTGAGGCCCTCCTCCTCAGCACAGGACAAGCCCAGTCTCAGCATCTGGGCCAAGCTGGCTGCCCCGTCTCCAGGGCCTGATCTCAGCATCCGAGCCGAGCTGGCTGTCCTGGCGGGCTCCAGGGCCAGAGGAGCCTTTCCTTTGAAACTGCTTTGTTTATGTGCACAGAAGGTCAGTTTTCTCTGGTTATCTCAAAGCAGATTCCATCTTACCCATGAGTTACTACCCTAAAACGGACAGGCCAGAGAGGGTGCCGGTGCGGCCCACATGCGAGTCACATCGCTCTGCCATCACTTACATTTCAGAGCCAGCCTCAGCAGCCCGGGTGTTCCAAAGTTCACCTCTAATACTGCAATGTTTTGGAAAATCCCAGAGAGGGAATCAGTCCAGCTCCTACCCCAGGCTCAGACCAGGTTGGCCTCGGCTTCTGACTCAGGCGAGGGGACTGGGGGTCACCTCATCAGAGCAGTTCTTGCTTGTCTGCATGTTCCCATGCCCTCTCCAGATGCGCTTGTCATGGTCCCAAAGGGAGAGACAGCCATAAATCTTCTGTCCCACAGTCCTTATAAAAATACTAAAATGCTCAGAATAGGTATGTTTTTTGCCAGCAAGGAAGGGGCAAGCCTAGGACCCTGCAGCCCTGGAAGCAAGAGTTTGAAAGCACTGCATCAGTGGGCTCACCGAACATGCCATCCTCCATAAACCCACAGAGCCTGGTGTCCTGCCGGGGCGCTTCCCACTCCAGTTCACATAAGGGCAAGGCGTGCTGCTGGCCCGGATCCCAGTGGACGTGGCAGGCTTGGGCCTGGCTTAACCTGGCCTGACCCCTGAGAGGCCCAGTGTCCGGGGACCCCACGCCCCACACGCAGCCACAGGACTGCACAGCATTTTGATGCTACAGAGAACGCCACGTGCAGGCAAAGCCTGAGCCCTCGGGCCCACTGCAGACAGCCAGCAGGGAGGAAGGGGCCTGGGCACTGCCGACAGGCACACCCCATTTCAGTCTGAGTTCCAGGACTCGCCCACCAGCCACCTCTCTCATTAATAGCTGTTGCCTCCATAGACTGGGAACAAACGGTGCCATGGGGTCAGGCCCAGCATGGGGTGGGTGCACGGCACAAACTCAGTGCCCCCTGAAAATCTCTTGGGTCTTGTCAGGTTTTGTCAGGATGGGGCAATTGGTGGCACAGGATGGGTAGGAAGGACTTGTGGTGTGGATTTTTGCTGGATTCCCACTTAATCAGGATAAGCTGCCTGCAGAAAATGGGCTGTTATAATCTGTCCTTTCATGTCCGGCCAGGATCACTGCTCCTCTGAGCAGAACACTGCACCCAGGCTTCTCAACCATCTTAGAAGAGCCCAGGGGCCAGCTGTCCCAGAATGACTGGCCACGGCTGGGGCAAAATCTTTGGTAAAAACTACATAAACAAGGAGACTTCCTGCAAACCCAGGCCGGAGCTACAGGCGCCTAGTGGAGGCTGTCTGTGTCCTGGGAAGCAGGGTCTGGACCTGGTTCCTATTTGTCCCATTCTGAGAGCGCCTTCCCCACATGAGCACTTGAGTCCCTGGTGACCAGCAGGACAGAGATGCCACCTGCAACGCATCCCTACAAACCATATGTCTCTTTGTAAGATGGGGACTTCCCGTAGAGCCTCTCTCAAATCCCAACCCTGTTCACACCAACATATCTGACACCGATGGGAATGCAGAGGATTTCTGGAGCCAGACCAACCACCTTTGACCCCCAGGGCTGCAGCTTAGCCGTGAGGTGACACTGGGCACATGACTGATGTCCTCTCCTCACGGGTAGTCAGGGCGCACGAATCCCCAGAGGAGTCAGGCTCAGAGAGACAGGGCTAGGGCAGTGAGTAGGGAGTCATGTTTAATGTGGACAGAGTTCCCATTTCAGAAGATGGAAAGCTCTGGAGATGGATGGTGGGGATGGTGGCATGACAAGGTGAATGCACTTAAGGCCACTGAAAAATGGTTATGATGGCAAATTTTATAAAAGTTGTTCATTTTACCATGTTTTCAAAAACCTAGGGGGAAAAAAAGGAACGGTTCACCACACTTTTAAGTCTATATAAAACCAGGACATTGCCTGTATAACTTAATTCACAATGTATATAAACTGTAGAAATTGCATAAACCTATTTAGAGTTTTGAACAAAGACCATCACGAGTAAAGGTGCAGAGGGAAGGTGGTGTGAGCCACGTCTCACCTTTACAGGGTGGGGATAGTAGGTGAGTTAAAATAGCAAAACCAACCCCCAGGACAAGAGCCGGGGCTGGAGCTCTGGGAGTAAGTACCGAGGACTGGAGAGTGGAGAGTCAGTGCTGCAGCGCTGAGGGGAGACACTGGTCCTCCTCCTCACACCTTCCCAAGTGTTTGATCATCGTTTGACCCTGCACATACATCATTGTTTAAATAATTTGAAACAGCCGTGACTCAACCATCCATGAAGCCAGCTAAAACTTACTCAAAGAAATACTTAAATCTTCATGGAGGATAAAGACTCTTCCAGGCGCTCCTTCCTCGACTTCCTGAATGTGAGCCTAGGCATGTCTCTGGCATGCACAGGGCTCCCTGCTGGGCTGCTGGGCAGGTGAGCCGAGCAGTGGTTGGTTATCCTCTGTATGCCTTGAGTCACTGGGATGAATGCCCTCTCTGTGCTTCCTCTCCCATCCTCCAGGCCACAGCTCTGGGGGAAGGCGGGATGGAACCACGGATGTGGGGCAGTCCAGGGTCCCTCAGATTGCTCGGGAGAGGCTGAGTTCAAGCGGTGGAGGTGAACACATGGGCCTGGGGGTGTCCTTCCTTGGGCATACAGGGCGACAGTGCAGATGGGCACAGGAGGCTGAAGGCAGTTGTGGAGGGCAGCCGGGGAGAGCAGAGGGGCTCCTGAATGCTCTGAGGACCCTCCTGGTCCCACCCCCACCTCCCAGCCCCTGGTCCGTCCCAGCGTGTTCTTAGGCACAGCAGACATGCAATAAATGTCGCGCTGACTGCAGGTGGGAGCTACCATTGTGTTTTTGTGACCAAACACTGAACACCACTGTTGGAGGAAAAGTTGCTGGCTCTCATTCCTGGGGGCTGGGGGCCTGCATTAGCCAAGGGACAGGGCTGAGCCCCATGCCACACTCTGCCCTGGGCACTGTTGTAACATGGGTGGGTTTCCCACACGTTGCTCATAAGCAATAGTTTTCTGTGCTGATCTCCATGGGTCAGTGTACCTCCCAGGTGGCAGCCAGGTGCTCTGAGGTCACCGCTCATCCAGCAATGGCCCAGAACTCTGCCACATAAGCATGGGACCTGGGACCCAGAACTTGGTGCCAAGATGAACAGTCCAGTGTCCTGCCCCCCTAGGAGCTCCTGGATGGGGGGGGGGGGCAGACAAAGAACCCATAAACAAGAACAGGGCAGAGAGGAAGCACCAGGACATGCCACGGCTGCAGGAGTGAGTGAGGGACAAAGAGGGAGGAGGCTCACGGAGGACACACTTTCAGTGTTGATTTTCCCTCTCCTGTGCCCCTTTGTCACATAACTGATGACATGGGAATGAATGGGGCATTGAATCTAAAGACTGGACAGGACTACGGGACCCATCTGCTCCAATCCTCTTTCTTCGCAGAGAAGCTGAATGCACATGTCTAAAGACTCGGCGACCTGGCTCTGGCCAGGGGCACCAACGCACGTTCCGTGTGAACTACTGTGTGGTGGGAGGGGCTCTTTTCCTTATCCTTGCAGCCCCGTGAGGTGGACACCAGGATCCTTGCTCACGGAAGGGCCAACAGAGGCATGCTGGGTTCTCCGGGACGGGGCCTGTGTCCGGGGCCCTGCCCGCCTGCCTCGCTCTGCGCAGGGCCACGTGGAGCTTGGTTCCGGTGGGCCCTGCCCGTGAGCACCTGCCAGGCGGCCAACTGGCCAAAGACCCCATGCAGCAGCCAAGAAGGTCCAGCAACAGACCCACGTGGACTCCCCAAGGCAGGACTTCCTCTGCATCCGAGCTGGGCGCATTCTGTCGGTTTCACCTTCCAATTTCATGCTGTTGCTTGGCTTGGTTCCTTTGCTGCATTTTTCCTTCTCAACACTTAATGATGAATTAAATTCTTTCCATTTTCTCCCTGATGCAAAATAACAACTGAGGAAGAAAGAAAAAAAGTACCAACGGATGAAAACTCCTAGTGTGTCCGGGAAATCATTTGAAAGTACGCTAGAAGTCAGCAAAAACACAAGGGGTAGCCTACAGTGTGCCTCAGCGGGCAGAGGGGAGGGCGGCCCGGGGGGAGCTGGGCCCACAGTCCCCTTCTGCCACCTAGCTCGGCAAACCTTGAGCACGTCCCTTTGGTGTTGGGAACCCAAACCAAAAACCTGTGCCACAGGAACAGCCAAACCCCAGGCTGTCGTGAGAGTGAAAGGGAACCCCTGGGGCACAGTAGCTGCTCAGTGATGAGAACTCCTCCGCTAACGAGTGAATCCAAGTCAATGGGGCCATGCAAAGCGTCCTCGAAGCACGACGGCCTGCCAGGGGCCAGGATGCAACAGAGTGCTAAGGGGTCACATTGCGTAGTATGTGTATTTTACCACAATGCTTAAAAATTAAGTAATTTTAAAAAGAATGTTTCAGAGAGTCCTCCCAGTTCATTCTATTTCCACGCGAGCCTTATCATTAGCTCCTCCCATAGGGTCCAAGGTTGGGTTTTCTTCCAGGACATCTTTCCAGAGAAGAGACCACTCCTGTGAAGGACGCAGGGCGACAGCACCCAGGACACCACCGCCACAGGGCCGGCCCCCACCCCGTCTGATCCTGTGACACGGAGAGTGCAGGTATTCCTGGCCCTGGCTCACATATTGAGCAGGCCTCCAAGAGGCAACATGCCGAGCCCCGGGCTGCAGGCCCAGCGAGCATCTCAGGCTCCAAAGCAGCCCTCTCCCCAGCCCAGCCCTGCCAGGCCTTGGTCCTCCTTCAGCCCCTTACATGCTTCACCCAGAACCACGCCGGACTTCTGCAGTGACTCTGGGAGCTGGGTTCCAATCTGGGCGTTTGGGGAGCTGCAGCCCAGGCAAAGAGGGCTGCTTCTCAGTTTCCTCAGTGGGAATGAGAGAGGACCAACCCTCCACAGCTCCTCGGGATGAAAGAAATAACGTTTGCTCACTGCTTAGCCCAAGGCCCAGAGAAGCACCCACCCCACTGTCCGACCTGTGTCCATCCCGCAACAAAGGCACCCATTTCCTCAGGTGGAATCACACACACACTGCCCATTTCACTGCCTTCCTTCAGTCACCTGTGCAGCGAACACTTGTGACCCCTTCAGGTGAGGTGCCTGGAGGTGCCCAACACCCCATTTCTGCCTTGAGGAGCTCTCAGTCAAACAGGAGATAAGACACACCAGGCCAGACAGCCACAGCCACCTGAGATATGGGCATCCTTCCCAGCCTCCAGGAGAGCCCTGTCCCAGGGGGCGAGAACTCCTGGGCTCTCCTCCTGCAGCCATGGCAGCACCCAGCAGGCACTTACTAAGTATTTGGTGAAGGAATAAATGGGTAAAGGGACACTTCCTGGTGAACACAGCAGAAGGGAGAAGAGTCACAGACTCACTCCTCGAGACCCAATGAAGTGAAAAAAAAATCATGAAAACAAAATTGACCATCAGTGACCACCCAGTGCCACAGCACTATAAAGGCCTGCCAAGAGAAAAGCAGGAGATTCCGGTCTGACACAAAGATGTGCAATTCCTAACCCCATCCCTAACCTCTGGAAGTTTTTCTGAAGAAATAAATTAATGTTGAGAATTCCCACAAAGCCCCTGCAATGGGCAGTGTGCATGAGCAATGTGCAATGGGTAGTGTGCATGAGCAGTGTGCATGGGCAGTGTGCAATGGGCAGTGTGCATGGGCAGTGTGCAATGGGCAATGTGCATGGGCAGTGTGCAATGGGCAATGTGCATGAGCAGTGTGCAATGGGCAGTGTGCATGAGCAGTGTGCATCGCAGAAGTGAAGTAACATGCCCCTGCATGTTATAGAGAGAGCTCAGCAGAGGTAAAAAGCGTCTGCCATTTTCCAGGGCATAGGGTTGCCATATTTAGCACATAAAATGTGCCAAATTTTCCCATCTGGGATATACTTACACTAAACAATTATTCATTGTTTATCTGAAATTAAAATTTAACTGGGCATCTTTTGTTTTATCGGGCAACCCTACCAGGGCACCATGCTAAGTTGGAATAACAATCTGATACCCATGGAAAGGAGAACATGCCTCCAGCCAGGTCCAGTGGGCCCGGGGAAAGAACCCCAAAGGAAATGTTGGAATTGAGGCTCTGAGTGCCAACCACACTCAGCCAAAGTGGAAGCCCCTGTGCTCTCCACTTACGCCCCACAAACGTGGTCTCCAGGAAATCTGATAGAGAGGACACATGGTCTTCAAATTGTAACTCCCAGAGAAAGACATACTTGCCCCAGGTAAGATGGGAAAATAACATTTGCACACAGAATATGTCACACAAATAGAAAGGCCAAACCGAGCTGCCCCATCACATATGATGAAGAGAAAGAGTGAATGGCAAGGCACCAGAGCAGAGGTCCTACCCAAAGTAGGACAGAAACAGAGGAGAGGGAGAAGAAAAAAGAACAGGGAGAAATGTGAGAACTAGTTGAAGAATAAAATCTGGAAGAAAACATGACATAAGACACAGAATCAGATTCCTTGTGAGTTTTGCACACACAATACATACTTAAAAATGAATGAATTATACAAAAACAGATGAGATTATAAAATAAAAGAATAATATTGCCCAGCTAAGGAATGAAGCTTAGAGCCAATTTCTAGATCTTGTAAATAAATTACAACCAAGAAGACTAGACACTGCTGAAAATCAAATCAGTGACATGGAGTTAAGATCGTAGAAAACACGCAAGGAAAAAAACAAAGAGATTGAAACAAAGAGATGATGATGAATATGGAGGGCAGGCAGGGTATCCAAACAGAAGGAAAATGTTTGCCCTAAAGTAGACAACCCAGTAAGTGCAATAGAAGAGATTATTCCAAAATATAAGAAATTCTTCCTGAAATGAAGGAAAAAGTGGATGTACCAATTGAAAGAGCACACATATAACAGGAGAAAGATTAGTTCACTGACACAAAAAGATTATGAGACATCCCCTTATTAATAAACATCCATGTTAAAATACTATTTTTTTCCAGAAAAAAAGCAAACAACTTACAAGAGAAAAATCCATTAAGGTCAGACTTCACAGAACCAAGCATGCAGTGAGAGAAGAGAGCAGAAGAAAGCAAAGGCAGGCATTCTCAAACATTAAAGAATTCAGGAATACAGAACCTATGAATCCTTCTTGAAAAAAATATTGGACAAGACATCCAGTCAAGCACAAGATGAGTGAAATAAAGAATTCTAGCATAGGAAGCTGTGGTCAGAGAGCTGGTGGTTAGGCACACAAACGATGACAATTATGCCTACAGTGAAGCAATCAAGGATGTGCTATGATAATGGTGGGCGTTGTAAATGCTGGTGCTGCAGAGCCTCTTTCAGGATACAGCTGTGAGCTAACAGCCTCCAGCTGTTCAGTCTTTTGGCTTTTGAGTTGAGGTCACACTGCCCTTGGGGTGGCCAGAGACAATGACTGAGCAGGGCACTCGTCAAGAGTCTGGCCGGTTCTGCCCAATGTGGGACACCTCTGAGTGGCCACTGTTGCCCAGGGCCTCCTCACTGGACTGGCAGAGAGTTTGCTAGGTCTGTACTAGAAACTGATGGCCCCTGCCCTCTTTTCCTGCAGTTATTATTCCCCAATAAGCTTTTTGCATTTCTATATATTCTTGAAGAATCTGAGTCAGCACACCTAGCAAAACAAGAAGAGTATATGTAACAAAAACAGGTAGATGGGGAGAGGAGGGACAGAGCAGTGAAAGCCACTCACCCCATCTGTTATGGTGGGAAATCAAGACCAGCTGAAAAAAGTAAAACATGTGGTTGAAAAACAACCTAATGACTCATCTGCTGAATTACTATTAATCTTTCAAGTTATTTTTAATTTTTAAAACCTTTTTTCTTATGTAGGGTCATTAAAGACTGATGTAATCCCACATGTTTATTTTTGCTTTTGTTTCCCTTGCCCAGAGAGACATGTCCAGAAAAAAATTGCTCATGCCTACATTCAAGAGGTTTTTGCCTATGTTTTCTTCTAAGTGTTTTACAGATTCATGTCTTTCATTTAAGTCTTTAATCCATTTTGATTTTACTTTTGTGTATGGAGTTAGACAGTAATCCAATTTCATTTTGCATGTACCTGTCCAGTTTTCCCAGCACCATTTATTGAAGAGACTGTCTTTTCCCCATATTTACAGCTCCTTTAATATATATTAATTGACCATATAAATTTGGAATTATTTCAGGGCTTTCTATTCTGTTCCATTGATCTATGGGTATGTTCTTGTGCAAGTACCATACTGTTTTGATCACTGTAGCCTTGTAGAATATGCCTGAAGTCAGAGAGCTTTGTTCTTTCTCAAGATTACTTTGACTATTCATAGGGTCTTTTGTGGTTCCATGTAAATTAAAAAGCTTCTGTACAGCAAAGGATACCATCAAGAAAACAAAAGGGCAATCCACAGTATGGCAGAATATATTTGTAAATGATTTATCCAATAAGGGGTTAGCATCCAAAATATATTTAAAAAACTCATTCAACTCAGTACAAAAAAATAACCTGATTAAAAAATGAGCAGAGGACCTGAACAGGCATTTTTCCAAAGAAGAAAAACACATGGCCAACAGGCACATGAAAAGATGATCCACATCACTAATCATCAGGTAAATGCAAATAAAAACCATAATGAGATATCACTTCACACTGTCAGAATGGCTGCTTTCCAAAAGACAAGAAATAACAAGTGTTGATGAGGATGTGGAGAAACGGGAACTCTCCTATACTCATGGTGAGAATGTAAATTGGTACAGCCACTATGGAAAGTAGTATGGAGGTTCCTCAAAAAACTAAAAATAGAAATACCATTTGACCCAGAAATTCCACTCCTAAGAATTTACCCAAAGAAAAAAATGTGCCTGATTCAAAAAGACATATGCACCCCTTTGTTTATCACAGCACTATTTGCAATAGCCCAGATATGGAAGCAACTTAACTGTCCATCAGTAGATGAATGTATAAAGAAGATGTGGTACATATATATACACAATGGAATACTATTCAGCCATAAGAAGAAAACAAATTCTATCATTTGCAACAACGTGGATGGAGCTAGAGGGTATTATGCTCAGTGAAATAAGCCAGGCAGAAAAAGACAAATACGATATGATTTCACTTATATGTGAAATCTAAAAACAAAACAAACCAAAATGAACAAAACAGCAGTAGGCTCATAGATACTGAGAAGTGACTGGTTGCCATGGGGGCAGGGGAGAGGTAGGCAGGTAAAATAGGTGGTGGGGGGGGGCGGGGATAAAGAGGCACAAAATCTCAATCATAATACAAATTAGTCACAGGGATGAAAGTACAGCATAGAAAATACAGTCATTAGTTCTGTAGCATCTTTCTGTGTTGACAGATAGTAACTACACTAGTTGGAGTGAGGGTTTAATAATGTATATAACTGTTGAATCACTATGTTGGATACTTGAAAGCAATATAATATTGTATATCAACTATACTTCAGATAAGTAAGTAAATAAATATATAAATATGACTGAGGTCTCATGTGGTGAGGGAAGTAATCTAAAGTTCAGCTGTTCCATCATAGCTTTTTTCCTTTTTAAAAACAAAATAAAATTAAAGTTTAATACTTTAAGCATGCAAAATATGATGCTACTTTTACAAGAATTATTTTATCTTCTCTATCTTTTTTCACCTATTTTCATAGAGAGCTCATGTGATGTTCACCAAATATTGCCCCCATTTGTTTCTGGGGCAGTGGGTGGTTTGTTGGTTTCCTGTTTGCCTTGCTCTTCTTTTTATAAGGTGCATGTAAAACTTTTATGAAAGCAATAAAGCCATTCTTTAAAATAATAATAATGACAACAGTATGTATAGCACATTTCTAACCACTTTACATGTATAATTCTTTCATGATTCATAACCAGGTGAATTATACTTTTATATCTATTTTAAAATAAAGATAATGAGACAACTATTTACATGGACTCGCAAAAGAATCTATATAAAATATCACTAGACTAATAAGTTTAACAAGGTGCTGGCTATATACAAATACAAATTGAATTTCTATACACCATTAGGAAACACTTGGAGTCAATGGGCAAAAAGAAAGACACATTTTATAATAGCAATCAAAGTTAAACAGTATCCAGAAATTAATCTAGTTAGAAATGGGTAAAATTGGTGTGCTTTGAGTCCTCTTGAACGCCAGAGTAACTGAATTCTGTTGAACGACATTAAGGAGCCGGAGGAGCGGCCGGCGCTCATGGCCAGGAACGCGCGGTTCCACCTAGAGGCCAGGCCGATGCTTCCCGAGAGGAGGGTTACAATTCAAATCAAAATTTCAACTGGGTCTTTCATGAAATTGACAAGCCGATTCTAAAATATTTGTGGCAAAGCAAAGGGTCAAGAATATTTAAGGCACTCCTGAGCAAGAATAAGTTGTAGACTTGCCTTAATATGAAGGTTTATTCAGAAAGTTAGAGCAAATATGATAGTGAGATATCAGACTGACATGGAGGGCCTCCGAATAGATCTGCGCATGCGCAATATACGGCAGAGGTTGCTCTGCAGACCAGTGAAGAGAGGAAGAATTATTTAGCAAATGGAACCAACAGCTATTCATCTGGGGGAAAATAAATTAGATCTTCACTACAAACCATTAACAAAAGTCAGTTCTAAGTGGATTAGAGTCTTAAGTGTAAAAACCAAAAAACATAAATTTTAAAAGAAAATATAATACAATATATTTTATCTTGATGTAAGAAAGTATTAAGACACAAAAAGTATTAGACATAAAATAAAATTTTAAGTAATTATGATTAATAACTTATGTTCAACAAAAGCCACCACAAAACAGGAAAAAGAAAAGCCACAAACTTGGATATAACATTTAAAACACATAAAAAGGACAAATAATTTGTATCCAAAATAAGTAAGGAACCCCAAATCAAAAGGAAAACAACAATTACAAAATGAGTAAAACACACAAACAGGCATTTTGCAGAAGAAGCACAAATTCCGATGCATGTATGAAAAGTATCTTAACCTCATGAGTTATCAGAAAAATGCCAGGTAAAGTCATTGATAAGCTATCAGTTTACACTTTATTGGCAAAAATTAAGTCTGACTACATCAAGTGTTGGAGGATATACAGATAAACAGAAATACATTGCTAGCAGGAGTATAAACTGGTACAAACACTTTGGAAAAACCATCTGGCATCGCTTAGTAAAGTTGAACATTCACGTATTTAAGGACCCAAGAATCCCATTTCTAGATATTTTTGTAAGAGACACTAACCCAACACCCTTCTAAAGGGACTATTATTTAGCAATGAAGATAAATAAACTACAGCTACATGGAGCAACATAAGTTTTATAGAGGTCAAAGCAAATAAAATTAAACAATATACAGTTAGCATAAATGCATGAGTGAGATTTTTTTTTGAAGAAAAAGGATAAGAAACTGGTTTAGGGTAGTGATGATCTCTGGGAGAGGCAGGGAGGCTATAGGTAGATGCAAGTTATTGATCCATGGGCTGATTATCATTTTGCTTTATAACCTAAATATATGTTATACATAATCTTTTGTATGATTCATGTATTTTAAAGATAATAAAGACTAATATAATACTGTATATCAACTACTTCAATGAAAAAAGATATAAAGAAAAAGATTAATTAAAAAGAAACAAAGGCACAGAGAGGTCACGTAATGTTCAAGATTATAGAGGTAAGAAGAGATGGGTGGGGCAGGGCTGCAAAGCTTCTCTCCCTCCTCGTCTATCACCTCCACTTGCCTCGCATACTTACTGAGTCATACAAAGGAGAAAGTGCCGGGGAGCGGAAGGAACGGTGATGTTCTATCAATGCTAAACATCTTCTGATTTAACGCTAACAGGCCAAAGGAGCAGAAATAGAAGAGGAACACAAACAGAAAACAATTAAAATGCCTGTGGCTGCAGCCCTGGGAAAGCGTCCACGAACCTGGCATCCTGAGACTTCCCACTGGCAATGATGGGTAACAAGTTCAACCCATATGTAACAAGCCTTTAATTTTGTAAGGGAAGTTAATTTCTCTAAATATTTAGTCACCAACTCCTGAAGAGCCCTTCCGGAAGAACACTGAGCACGGCTGCCGTTAGCAAGATGCTACACCCTAGAGCCAAGCAGAGCTCCGTGGGTAGAGTCTGACCGGACTTTGAAACGACCGTCTCAGACCCCAGCACATCCCCATGCTCTGAGAAAGACTTCCTTTCATGGAAGCCCTCATATCTAGGACTGGAATCCTCTATCTGTAGCACTTGATTTCTTCATTTTAAAAGCACTTTTCATATCCTTAAAGATCAATGCTTTTCTGGCAGACTTCCGGGAAGATGGCAGCATGAACAGGGCAGTGGAAATCTCCTCCCAAAACCATATGTATTTATGAAAATACAAGTACAACTATTCCTAAAAAAGAGACCAGAATATACAGGACAGCACATAGCCTGCAGCTACACCTGAGAGGACTTGGCACCCCACAAGGCGGGTAAGATACACAGCCACGACCCAGTGGGACCCGAGCACTCCCCCACCCCAGCGCACCGGCGGGAGAAGATTCAAAGCCAGGTGGGAGTGGAAGTACACCCCGCAAAATAACCAGCCCCAGTGATCTGCACCAGGAGTGCTGACACACATCACGTGGTGTAGCGGACATTGGGGAGACACAGGGTGCAGGATCTGAGCAGGGAACACACCCGGGTCCCTGTAGCCGGCACCCGGGAAGAAAAAAAAAGAAAAGCGCGTGCTTTTTTCAGCGGTCTTAAAGAGACAGGAGCCCAGCAGAGGAGCCGGATTGTCCCAGCACACTCAGCCCAGCAGGCTGGAAGGCCTGGGGAGCTTCAGACCCCTTAGCTGGCAACTGGGAAAGGGTGGCCGCTCTTAGACTTCCCACAGAGATCAACAGCCTCCCATTCGTTCCCACCCCAGCCAGAGCCACAAACGGCACCGTGGAGCGTGGTTGCCACTGTGGAACAGTGGGGCAACAGCGCCACCTACAGCATCCCCACAGAATCTACTCCCAGAGGACGGTTTTTTTTGTTTTGTTTTGTTTTGTTTTCTGTTTTTTCTTCTCTTTGTTTTCTTTCTTTCTTTTTTTTTTCTTTTGTTTTTAAAAATCTTAAAGAGCCCAGCTCACATACATGGCACCTACCAGCGACCACTTCTATAGCCATGAAAAGACACAGGAATATGGTCCAGACTAAGATCAAACAGACAACCCCAGAGAGGGAGCCTGAAGGGATGGATATGCACAATCTTCCTGAAAAGGAATTCAGGATGAAAGTCATAACCATACTGATGGATCTACAGAGAAATGTTCAAGGGCTGAGGGAGGAAGTGAGGGAAGTGAGGAAAGACAATGCAGAAATCAGACAAGTGATCAACGGGCTTAACAGCAGACTGGATGAGATGCAAGAGACTGTTAATGAAATAGAAATCAGAGAACAGGAATACAGAGAAGATGAGGCAGAGAGACATAAAAGGATCTATAGGAATGAAAGAATATTAAGAGAACTGTGTGACCAATCCAAACGGAACAACATTCACATTATAGGAGTACCAGTGGAAGAAGAGAGAGAAAAAGGGATAGAAAGTGTCTTTGAAGAAATAATTGCTGAAAACTTCCCCAAGCTGGGGAAGGAAATAGTCTCGCATTCCACGGATGCCCACAGATCTCCAAACACAAGGGACCCAAGGAAGACAACACCAAGACACATAATAATTAAAATGGCAAAGATCAAAGATAAAGACAGAGTATTAAAGGCAGCTAGACAGAGGAAAAAGATTATCTACAAAGGAAAACCCATCAGACTATCATCAGACTTCTCAACAGAAACCTTACAGGCCAGAAGAGAATGGCATGATATATTTAACATAATGAAACAGAAGGGCCTTGAACCAAGAATATTGTATCCAGCACGATTATCATTTAAATATGACGGAGGTATTGAACAATTTCCAGACAAGCAAAAGTTGAGAGAGTTTGCCTTTCATAAACCACCACTACAGGATATCTTAAATGGACTGCTCTAGAGGGAAGCACCCCAAAGGCTAAAAAGATGTCACCAGAGATAATAAAATCATAGCAAAGAAAACAGACGATCCAAATACCAACTAAAGGCAAAGAATAAAACACCTAGTATATAAAGAATGGAGGAGGAAGAATAAGAAGAGACAGAAATAAAGAAACATCAGACGGTGTTTACAATAACTTAACAAGAAAGTTAACTTAGATTGTTAGATAGTAAAGAAGCTACCCTTGAACCTTTGGTAAGCCAGCAATGGCAGTAAGTACATATCTATCAATAATCACCCTAAATGTATATGGACTGAATGCACCAATCAAAAGACACAGAGTAACAGAATGGATAAAAAAAGCAAGACCATCTATATGTTGTTTACAAGAGACGCACCTCAAACCCAAAGATATACACAGACTAAAAGTAAAGGGATGGAAAAAGATATTTCATGCAAACAACAAAGAAAAAAGCAGGTATTGCAGTACTTGTATCAGACAAAATAGACTTCAAAACGAAGAAAGTAGCAAGAGATAAAGAAGCTCATTACATAATGATAAAGGGGTCAATCCAACAAGAAGATATAACTATTATAAATATATATGCACCCAACACAGGAGCACCAGCATATGTGAGACAAATACTAACAGAATTAAAGGAGGAAATAGAAAGCAATGCATTCATTTTAGGAGACTTCACACACCACTCACTCCAAAGGACAGATCAACCAGACAGAAAATAAGTAAAGACACAGAGGCACCGAACAACGCACTAGAACAGATGGACCTAACAGACATCCACAGAACTCTACACCCAAAAGCAACAGGATACACATTCTTCTCAAGTGCACATGGAACATTTTCCAGAATAGACCACATACTAGGCCACAAAAAGAACCTCAGTAAATTCAAAAATATTGAAATTCTACCAAACAACTTCTCAGATCACCAAGGTATAAAACTAGAAATAAATTTTAGAAAGAAATCAAAAAGGCTCATAAATACATGGAGACTTAACAACATTCTCCTAATTAATCAGTGGGTTAAGGAACAAATCAAAACAGAAATCAAAGAATATATGGAGACTAATGACAACAACAACACAAAGCCACAACTTCTGTGGGACACAGCAAAGGCAGTTCTAAGAGGAAAGTATATTGCAATCTCGGCCTATTTAAAGAAGGAAGAACATTCCCAAATGAATAGTCTAAAGACACAATTACTGAAATTGGAAAAAGAAGAACAAATGAGGCTGAAAGTCACCAGAAGGAGGGACATAATAAAGACCAGAGAAGAAATAAATAAAATTGAGAAGAATAAAACAATAGAAAAAATCAATGAAACCAAGAGCTGGTTCTTTGAAAAATTAACAAAATAGATAAACACCTAGCCAGACTTATTAAGAGAAAAAGAGAATCTACACACATAAACACAATCAGAAATGAGAAAGGAAAAATAATGACAGACCCCACAGAAACACAAAGAATTATAAGAGAATATTATGAGAATCTATATGCTAACAAGCTGGAAAACATAGAAGAAATGGACAACTTCTTAGAAAAATACAACCTTCCAAAACTGACCAAATAAGAAACAGAAAAACTAAACAGACCAATCACCAGCAATGAAATTGAATCAGTAATCAAAAAACTACCCAAGAACAAAATTCCTGGACCAGACGGATTTACCTCTGAATTCTACCAGACATATAGAGAAGAAATAACACCTGTTCTCCTTAAAGTTTTCCAAAAAATAGAAGAGGAGGGAATACTTCCAAATTCATTCAAGAAGCCAGCATCACTCTAATACCAAAAGCGGGCAAAGACCTCACCAAAAAAGAAAATTACAGACCAATATCCCTGATGAACATAGATGCAAAAATACTCAACAAAATATTAGCAAACCGAATTCAAAAATACATCAAGAGGATCATACACCATGATCAAGTGGGATTCATCCCAGGGATGCAAGGATGGTACAACATTCGAAAATCCATCAACATCATCCACCACATCAACAAAAAGAAGAACAAAAACCACATGATCATCTCCATAGATGCCAAAAAAGCATTTGACAAAATTCAGCATCCATTCATGAATAAAACTCCGAACAAAATGGGTATAGAGGGCAAGTACCTCAACATCATAAAGGCCATATATGACAAACCCACAGCTAACATCATACTTAACGGCGAGAAACTGAAAGCTTTTCATCTAAGATCGAGAACAAGACAGGGATGCCCACTCTCTCCACTGTTATTCAACATAGTACTGGAGGTCCTAGCCACAGCAATCAGACAAAACAAAGACATACAAGGCATCCAGATTGGTAAAGAAGAAGTCAAATTGTCACTATTTGCAGATGACATGATATTGTACATAAAAAACCTAAAGACTCCACTCCAAAACTACTAGAACCAATATCTGAATTCAGCAAAGTTGCAGGATACAAAATTAACACACAGAAATCTGTTGCTTTTCTATACACTAATGATGAACTAACAGAAAAGAGAAATCAGAAAAACAATTCCATTCACAATTGCATCAAAAAGAATAAAATACCTACGAATAAACCTAACGAAGGAAGTGAAAGACCTATACTCTGAAAACTACAAGACACTCCTAAGAGAAATTGAAGAGGACACTAACAAATGGAAATGCATCTCATGCTCTTGGCTAGGAAGAATAAATATTGTCAAAATGGGTATACTACCTAAAGCAATCTACAGATTCAACGCAATCCCTATCAAACTATCAACAGCTTTCTTCAATGAACTGGAACAAATAATTCGAAAATTCATATGGAACCGCAAAAGACCCTGAATAGCCAAAGCAATCCTGAGAAGGAAGAAAAAACAGGGGGAATTACACACCCTGACTTCAAGCCTACTACAAAGCTACAGTAATCAAGACAATTTGGTATTGGCACAAAAACAGACCCACAGACCAGTGGAACAGAACAGAAAATCCAAACATTAACCCAAACATATACAGTCAATTAATATTTGATAAAGGAGCCATGGATATACAATGGGGAGATGACAACCTCTTCAACAGCTGGTGTTGGAAAAACTGGACAGCTACATGTAAGAGAATGAAACTGGACTACTGTCTAACCCCATACACAAAGGTAAACTCAAGGTAGATCAAAGACCTGAATGTAAGTCATGAAACCATAAAACTCTTAGAAAGAAACATAGGCAAAAATCTCTTGGACATAAACATGAGCAACTTCTTCATGAACATATCTCCCCAGGCAAGGGAAACAAAAGCAAAAATGAACAAGTGGGACTATATCAAGCTGAAAAGCTTCTGTACAGCAAAGAACACCATCAGTAGAACAAAAAGACATCCTACAGTTTGGGAGAATATATTCATAAATGACGTGTCTGATAAGGGGTTGACATCCAAAATATATAAAGAACTCATGCACCTTAACAACAAAAAGCAAATAATCCAATTAAGAAATGGGCAGAGGACATGAATAGACACTTCTCTAAAGAAGAAATTCAGATGGCCAACAGGCACATGAAAAGATGCTCCACATCGTTAATCATCAGAGAAATGCAGATTAAATCCACAATGAGATATCACCTCACACCAGTGGAGGCCAACATCCAAAACACAAACAACAACAAATGTTGGCGAGGATGTGGAGAAAAGGGAACCCTCCTACACTGCTGGTGGGAATGCAAATTAGTTCAACCATTGTGGAAAGCAGTATGGAGGTCCCTCAAAAAACTCAAAATAGAAATACCATTTGACCCAGGAATTCCACTCCTAGGAATTTACCCTAAGAATGCAGCAGCCTAGTTTGAAAAAGACATATGCACCCCTATGTTTATCACAGGACTATTTACAATAGCCAAGAAATGGAAGCAACCTAAGTGTCCATCAGTAGATGAATGGGTAAAGAAGAGGTGGTACATATACACAGTGGAATATTATTCAGCCATAAGAAGAAAGCAAACCCTACCATTTGCATCAACATGGATGGAGCTAGAGGTTATTATGCTCAGTGAAATAAGCCAAGCCGAAAAAGACAAGTATCAAATGATTTCACTCATATGTGGAGTATAAGAACAAAGACAAAAACTGAAGGAACAAACAGCAGCAGACTCACAGAACCGAAGAATGGACTAATAGTTACCAAAGGGAAAGGGACTGGGGAAGATGGGTGGGGTGGGAGGGTTAAGGGGGAAAAAGGGGCATTACGAGTAGCAGATGTAATATTGGGGGTGCACGGGGAGGGCTGTACAACTCAGAGAAGACAAGTAGTGATTCTATAGCATCTCACTATGCTGATGGACAGTGACTGTAATGGGGTTGGTGGGGGGGGGGGGACCTGATGGAGGGGGTAGTTTAATAACCATAATATTGCACATGTAATTGTAGATTAATGATACCAAAATAAATTATTTTAAAAAATCAATGCTTTTCTGGTTACACAAGTAGTATATGTTTAGTATAAAAAATATGAAAAACACAAACAAGCATACAGGAAAAAGGAGTGTAAAGCACACACAATCCTAACTCATAAAAATAATAGCCTCATATTTCTTCCTTGTCCTTTTTTCTACATGTGTGTTATCTGTGTATTTGTGCATGTGTTTGTACTTAGATTTTTCTACCTGAGGTCTTATTGTATATACAGTTCCTAAATACTTTCGACTGATTAAGCACTGTCTCCGCCCCCTCAATTTAACACAATTTTTTTTGCCTTTCTTTTCTCCCCCTGTGGCCACATCAGCGGCACCCTAGGTCGGACTGGGGTGGCAATGGCTTCGTGAAGGCCTCTGTGAACATCCCTGTTTCTTTAATTTACCACAGTTCTTCAGAGGAGTCAAGCACAAACCGGAAGAGCCCTGCCAGGACTGGGTTGCTGGCAAGTTAGGGAGAATTACAACAATGATAAGAACAGCAATTTGCATTTGTATAGCAGTTTGAGATATATGAGCCTCTTTCGTGTAGAAACATAACTGTCATTCACATGCAAAAGGGAAGGCAAAGTGGCATGGACATTAATTTACTGACCTCATGAACAAGACTGCTACAAATTAAAACACTGCCTTGAAATTCCATAAGCCTGATTCCCTCATCAGTAAATTGGAGATCATAAAAGTTCCTGACTCATGGTTATGAGATGACAATTAAAAGACCCAACACATGTAAAGCACTTAGAGTTCCTGCCATGTGATGAGTACTGGGCAAACATGTCTACCACTGTGTTGCAGAATGGTGGTGGTGGTGGCAGCAATGGAGACATAAGAAATATTTGTGATTCATATTGGGGATTAAAGATATCATTTGTGTACAATAAAATGGATCCATTCTGACTCCAGGTGAGTTTAGATAAATGTATACACTTCAGTAACCAGGTATAGAATATTTCTATCATCCCAAAAAGTTCCCTGAGACCCATTTTCAGTCAACTGCTCTTCTCTTGCAATGATAGCCCGTTAGATTTGTCATTATACATTAGGTCTGTCTTTTCAGATATTCATACAAATAATTCCATTTTATCCTCCTTGTTGGCTAATCTGCTCCATGGCTTGGTTGTGTCATTTTCATAGTTGCTTTAAGGCACATAGCATACATCTTTTCCATATCATATTTTTACCTCTGAGTGATAGTACATTTCCCGTCTAAGAGCCTTACATCTATTTTTCCCAACCTGTCTTTATGCCATGGTTTCACACGTTCAACTTACATATGTCAAAAAAGTACATTGTGACAAGTTTTGTTCAAACAGCCAGCTCTCTTTTAAAGAAATGGACATTATAAGAAAATATCTCCCATATTTGCCCATGTAGTTACCGTTTCTGGTCCTCTTCACTCCTCTGTGTTCACCCCTATTTCATCTGGTATTATTTTCCTTTTGCCTGGAGGATTTCTCTT